>CM032480.1:10495581-10696158 GCA_019059595.1 Marasmia exigua | reverse complement strand
TTCTATTAGTCTTTAAATACCTACCCCTCCTCTACTAACAAAATGTTTCGTTGCCTGAAATGTTGACAAAGGTTCAAAAGAGTAACTGACGACTTTCTTGCCGGATCTTCTCGTCAAATCCTTTCCGATTCCGATTTTGTGTATCGACATTATGTTTTATTAAATGCACAATACCAAAGTTATACTTTTTCATGTATGACTTGTAAGAGCTGTTTACAAGCCTATGCAAATAAAGTATTTTTGATTCTGAATAACTTTATATTACCCGACTACGGGCACAGCAAAAGGAGGGTTATGATTTTGACAGTCTAATTTATGTATGTATTTATGTTATGTCTGTAATGTTCAAACTGTTTTCCACGTAACTTCTGAACTACGTATCAAAATTCGACAAATGACATATCATGTATAAGCGTCTGTCGTCCGCTGGTTATAGGCTATATGAGTTTCACAAAAATCTAATGCGGCGCCTCTAGCGGACAAAACATACAGATTAAAAAAATAAAAGTTATGATAAATATGCCGTGTTTGGTATCATTTGAAAGCGCTTTACTTGTACTTTTGATATATATAATATATATATTACTAGCACTTGGACACCAAAGAATAGTACAAATCACATAAAAGTAAAAAACGTAAACACAACTACAACAAAAACGTCGCTGACAAGTTATAAAACAAGCCTTCGTTGTCAATTTATGCAATATTCACTATGTCGAGATAAAATTTCATGTTTTGGAAAGGCGTAGTCAACACGTTAAATATACTACCCTTTTGACAACGTTGACTGCGGATTTCCAAACATGAAATTTTATCTCTACATAGTGAATATTCATAAATTGGCAACGAAGGCTTGTTTTTATACTTTTTCAGCGACGGTTTTTGTGTAGTTGGGTTTTTAGTTTTTTTGCATAGGCTTTAATTTTGGTAGAAAATAGCTTCCCCGCTAGTTTCTGTATATGCCTTAATACATTTTCAAGTTGTGTATTTTGTGTGTTATTATCACACACACACACGCACGCACGCACGCACGCACGCCGCACGCACGCACGCACGACGCACGCACGCATCGCACGCACGCACGCACGCACGCACGCAGCTCACGCACTACGACGCACGCACGCACGCACGCACCACACCAACACCACACACACACACAGACACACACACACCACCCACACACACAACACAAAGACAAACTGTAAATAAACGTACATGGTGAAAATCCCCGTTAATAATTATGCTAATTTTAGTGACCATGAAAGTTTTAGATAATATGAGTATACCTATCTATATAGTTTAGATATTGGACTTGGTATATTATAAGTAATATCCATACGCAGGATAAGTTTTACCTATCACTTTTAACTACCAGTTCGTACAATTTTATCAAAACATTACTAAATCATGAGTTAATTATTCGTCCTATGGCGAGTAATTTTGTATTTTATGGCGGTAATTAGCACCTGCCTAATTTCAACTTCATTTTTAGAACTGATTTACATAACAAGAAGCTAGAAACGTGATTTTGTCTGAAACGAGCGTAAAAGCGTTTACACACATTTTAGTAATAAACTCAATACAAAAAAAGCAAGTAGTAGAGTCATTTGTTTTTTGTTTCAAATTAAGGATTGAGATGTTCATTTTTTATTCTTTCCAAATGACTGTCCATGACCGGTTAACATCATTATTATTCAATTTTATGTCCTAAAGAACACTGAGGAACGTCAAAATTCACATTTAATCTACCACTCTGTTCGGAATGGTCTATCATGTCGAAAGTATTTTCGATTCTTGCTGATTGATATCAGCAAGAATCTCAGTGGTTACCTACTCTTTTCAAATAATCGTCCGCTTAACGTCCTTGAAGGCTACCTGTTTTTATTTGATGCTAGAGGCTACCACGAGGCGGCAAGATCTCCTGAGTTATCTATCCAAGACACACCGCAGCAATGGCCTGTGATTAGTAATTTTAGATTAATTGAGGAGATATGTAAAGCTTATTTCACATGAAAAGTATCACTTCGGCTTTTACTCAAAACCGAATGAAACAACCTTTTAGAGAAGATATTGAATTATCATAAAAAAAAGTTTTATTGAAAAACAACATCAGCATACACATTTAAAGAATAAGTCAACCTATATTAACTCTTTAGAAAGCCATAACTTATATAATAAACACAAAGAAGACGAAACACATGCGGCGATGTAAACGACACCCAGTGCCATCTATCTGTCGATTTTGGAACTAACGCAAATGGAACTGCCGAAACCATGTAAGTTCAGGTCAGGTCAGGCCACTATATGTGACGCTTAAAAATTCAAACATTTTAAGCTTTGCGATCTTACACTTACAAATTCAACTAACATATAGGAGCCTTATCCGAATAAGTTTAAATAAATTTTGACCAGTCGACTTTTTTGTGCCGCAACACCAAAGTCAAGCCGATAATAATATAAAACAGAACAAATGTTATTTTTTCAACCACTCTAGTCCTACTAGTACAATGTAATCGTTGAACTAAGACCTTTTTGGGATTATCTTAATCGTTTTGGTTCTTTGACCGGGGTTTGTGATAAAAAACGACAAAATTTCGGTATCACGAGAAGTTTTTGCCACTCAAACGATCACTAATATTCATTTCCGTTAATCTATCAGTAGTCCGCACTCATCTCAGCTTGTATTCCTCTGTGCGTCCGCTGTCGCTTTGAAGAAGAGAGAAAGAAAAGAATATTTTGGACATCACAATACTATACGGTGGATCTGTGGACATTAACATCCCTTTAACACGTGTTTTAACCAACTATTTTGTCACAAATTTGGTTTCTACGACTTTTTCAAATTTAAGTCGAAATTTTTATGTACATTAAAATGCACTTGCAAGATTGGCTTGATGCTTGTTGGTAACATTGCCGCATAGACAATCGACCCGCAAAACCAGTGGAGTCACAAGATGCGCGCTCAACTTTTAAATTCTCCTTTCCCCTGGATTTTGCCTCCGGTACCCTCACTCAACGCGTCCGCTGCGTGAGTGAAACACAGTGCTACTTCACGAACACGCCGGTTTTCTGTGAGGCCCGTGGTCACGTCACTCCGGTTGAGCGGCACCTATTTCTGACCGTAGCGGTGCGCTCCTACGGTTATATAAGAGATTGTCCGGGGGGGAGGGGGGGGGGGCAGAGTGAGGAATTAAAACCCATGCGCTTTAGCATATGACGCAGGATAAGTAACCTCGGCGTTGTTAGGCTCTCCCACGATCAATGATTCAGGATTTGGTAATCACAATGAAACGACTATCTCCTGACCTTGGGGAACCAGACAACTGAATCATAGCTAATCATTTCAAGGGGAACTGTCCCTGAATGGCGAAACGTGTAGGTCTTCTCGTGATGTTAGAGAGCTATCTGAATATAGATAGATAATAGATCATCATCATCATCATCGTCAGCCCATTTAAGTCCCCACTGCTGGGGCACGGGCCTCCTCAATCAGCGTGAGGGGTAATTGCCTACTAAACCCGCTTGGCAGTCCGGGTTGGCGAGGGTTTAGATATAATGCAGAGTTTTCCTTCTCTGGGTGCTGATGATCATCCAGCCGCTTTACTTGTCGCCCTTTTACGACACCTCAGTAAGAGTGAGGTGTCCTATTCTACTCTGCCGGGGACCACACGGCTAGATATAGATAGATATATAGATAGAAAACATTTATTCACTGACAATACGACACAACTTCCACATTTTATAGATAAAAAAAACCGGCCAAGTACGAGTCGTCGAGCTCGCGCAACAAAGGGTTCCGTATGCAGCAAGTCCAAATTACAGTTAAATCACCTATCTCAAAAACTATAAGAGATACTTTGATCAAACCAAAAATAGTTGAAAGAGTTATTAGCATGCATCACCTCTATTTTAGGTTCCTGTACCTCGAAGGAAAAAACTGAACCCTTATAGGATCCTTTGTTGTCCGTCCGTCGTCCGTCTGTCAAGACCCTTTTTCCTCAGGAACGCGTGATGTATGAAGATGAAATTTATTCGATTACTCAGGTCTACTGTCCACATAAGCTGTGAAAAAATCAAACTTCTAAGCCAACGCAATCAAAGTACAACCGGTTTATGCCGCAAATTTTTTCGACCTTGCAAGGGAATTCAAAACTACAGGGTGCTTCCCGTGAAACTCATAATCTTGAAATTTGTACGAAGAAACGTCTTATAGCATAGATAAAGGACAAATTAACGAAAACCATAAATTTTTAGTTACATCCCATAATATATCTTTTTTAATTAATAATTTTTAAACTTTACTACCCATTTCCTCATAAACGCGTAGAAGTTAATTCAATTTGAAATTCATACCAATACTCAGGTCCTATAATACCTTTATGCTGTACAAATCAAACTTCTATAATCAACGCAATCAAAAGAAACAGCAATTTAAGCTGCATATTTTTGAAACTCGCAAGTACTCGCAAGGGAATCAAAACCTAAAGGGTACTTCCAGTCGACCTAGAATCTTAAAATTTGGCATGAAGCAACGTTTTATAGCACACATAAAGGAAAAATTCCGAAAACCTTAAATTTTTAGTTACATTAAAAAATATATATTTTTTTAATAAATATAAACTTATTATTTTTTTCCTCATGAACGCGTAGAGCTATCAAGTTGAGAATTCATATCAAATACTTAGATCTAATTGCCTTTAACCCGTGAAAAAAAAAAATTCTAAGTCAACGCAAAAACGCAAAACGCAAAAGTACAACCATTGATACCGCATATTTTGAAACTCGCAACTACACGCAAGGAAATTAAAACCTAAAGACCACTTCCCGTTGACATAGAATCTCGAAATTTGGTAAGAAGCAATAGCTTACAGCACAGGTAACAGAAAAATTCCGAAAAGCTTAAAATTTTAAGTAGTTATACCACCAAAAAAATTGTGATTGTAAACATAATTGTAGTTACAGCAATGACCGCGAGTTATTATACTATGTATGGGGAGGGCAACATTTAAAGAAGACGAAATAGCCTTCTTCTTATAATTCGACGTTTTTTTATCGAAATGATATGTGTTTAATATAAAATAAAGGATTACTTAAACGATAAAAGAGATCTTGTCTTAAATGTATGCTCCTCCATCTTTCCCATTGTAATGTTATGAATTTCATTTGCAATAAAAATACCATAGCAGTTCCGTACAACCTCGCAGGTTTGTACGGAAACCCTCGGTGCGCGAGTCCGACTCGCACTTGGCCGGTTTTTTTTTAGAATTTTATACCCCGTAGTTATAAAAATAGAGGGGGGGGGGGACATACTTTTTACGACTTTGAGAGCTGATATCTCGAAAACCGTTCACTTTAAGAAAAATGTTTTTTAAAAAACTTTATATCATTTTAAAAGACCTTTCCATTGATACCCCACACGGGTATGTAACATCGAAAAAAAAAATTTCATCCCTCAGTTACATGTATGGGGGGGCCCCACCCCCAATTCTTTTTTTACTATTTAGTGTCATATTTTTGTAGCGGTTCATACAACACATATTCCCATCAAATTTCATCACTGTAGTACTTATAGTTTTCGAGTAAATCGGCTGTGACAGACGGACAGACGGACAGACGGACAGACGGACATGACGAAACTATAAGGGTTCCGTTTTTGCCATTTTGGCTACGGAACCCTAAAAAGGGACGCAATAAGTATAATTATAATATATATAAACAAAGAGAAAAAGAAACAAATACAAACAAAAACAGCAAACAAAACATTACAAATATAAAAATATGTAGGGCTCCTTGCGATGTTTCCCCTCACTTAAGGCAACAGCTTATAAATCAATTTTTGTTTAATAATAATAATATAAATAAATAAATATTTTACAACATCACATACATTGATCTGACTCCGAGATAGGTAGCTCAAGCACCTGTGTTACGGATATCAGAATCAACAGTGGGATTACAAATATATACATATAATACTTTTCTTTTGTAAATACATACTTATAATACATAGCAAACACCCAGACCAATACAAACAAACATGTTCATGCACACGTTTGTACTGTGCGGGGATCGAACCCGCAACCCATGTATCAGAGGCAGCGTTCACTACCACTGTTCCAATCGGGTCGTCAAAAATTACAATAAGCTATTTCCAATCTTTTCCTAAATATCTCCATACCAATTCCCATTTGTAACACTAGCTCGTGCACCCGGCTCTGCTTGTCGAGAACCTCGCGTGCTCCGTAATCGTATTTCAGCCAATGCTCGTGTCGTGCCGTCACTTAAGTTCACTGGGACACCCGGTTCCGAATGGAGGACTTAAGGTTTTAAAGTGAACTCAAATTTAAAGGTCCCTCACCTTTATTTAAGGTGACGTGTAGGGCACACTAGCGACGCCCATTGATTTGAATTGTTAGCAACTAAACCGGATATTGACGACCCGTTTGGAACAGTGGTAGTGAACGCTGCCTTTGGTCCAAGGGTTGCGGGTTCGATCCCCGCACAGTATAAACATTTGTGTGCATGAACATGTTTATTTGTATTGGTCCAGACCATAGGAAACACCCAGGTGTTTCCTATGTATTATAAGTATGTATTTACAAAAGAAAAGTATTATATGTATATATTTGTATTCCTACTGTTGATTCTGATATCTGTAACACAGGTGCTTGAGCTACCTATCTCGGAGTTAGATCAATGTATGTGATGTTGTGAAATATTTATTTATTTATGTATGTATTCATATCTTTTTAACAATTTCGAAGCTGCTACCTCTCCGAAAACACTTATACTATTTATTTTCTGCGTGAGTGAGGTACCGAAGGCTCAATCCAGGGGAAAGGGGGATTTTAAAAGTATGTCGCGAGTGTCCATGGGCGGCGCCATCGCTTACCATCAGTGACCGTGCAAACGTGATCCGTCTGCTCGTCTGCCACCTATCGCATAAAAAAATATACTTAACTTTTGGGTTTGCTTTTGTACTCGAAATTTGAATTACCGCCAAAAACGGCCATTTATGTCGTTAATCCAAATTTCGAATGCAAAAACAGATCAAAAAGAAGTGTACAATTATTAAATAAATAGAATAAATGTTTGCGTAGAGACTCCCGCTTCGAAATTGTTTAAAATAGATCCGGTTTGGTAGGTAACAATTTAAATCGATTGGTGCCGCTTGTTAGGCTACCCGCCGCCTTAAAAGTTGTATTTGTAATCGTTCAGGTAGTTTTGGGCTTTTATTATTCTTAACAATGAAATTCCGAACGAATGAGCATTATTCTGAATGTGTAACCATGATTCCTATAACAATTGTCATAATTATCAATAGTATTGTTAGTCTCCGATAATAGCAACGATAGTATCGATACTGTTAGTATTAATATTAGTATAACCTAGTTCTGAGCCGTGTGGTCCCCGGCAGAGTAGAATAGGCCACCCTCACTCTTACCGAGGTGTCGTAAAAGGCGACTAAGGTAAAGTTGCTGGCATGATCATCAGCACCCAGAGAAGGAAAACTCTGCATTTATACCAAAACCCTCGCCAACCCGTCTGCCAAGCGTGGTGAGTATGGCAATTAACCCTCATGTGATTGAGGGAGGCCCGTGCCCCAGCAGTGGGGACTTAAATGGGCTGACGATGAACCTAGTTCTGAGCAATCTACACCGTAATTTTTCTATCGTTTACATCCCGGAAAAAAATATAATAAGTATCGTGAATAAAGACCAATTCGCATGTTATGTTAGATCGATAAAAAGGATAAGTTTTATCATCATATTAAAACCTGCCTAATTAAGAAAGGTTACTATAGTGCACTTGAGTATTTAAATTATAAGTTTGGTCTTCAAATGATTAATTAATTCTTGGTCATGTAAATCGATTAGTCTAGTGAGTTGTTATTCATAGTAGTCTGTTAACTTTGACAATTGTATTTTTTTTCTTCTCAATTGAAACTCTGTAACATCATCGATATTTGAAAAGAGTAACTACTGAGTTTCTTGCTGGTGTCTTCTCAGTAGAAATCGACATTCCGAACCAGCGGTAGATGATAATATGTGTACCTATATTGACATTCATAAGTGTTCTGTATGCACCTAAATTGAATAAAGAATATCTTCAAAATAAGCGGAAAAAAAACGCTGTTCCTTCCATCTGGCGGTAATATTTATATGGAACAGCTGATTTCTTTTTTCGCTTATTTTCTTGATCTAACATGCTAAATTGTCTTTATTCACGAAACCAATTCTGAGGTTTTCGGGATGTCATCATCATCATCATCATCTGCAACCCACTCTCGACCACTGCAGGACATAGGTCTCCCCTAATGCACGCCACTGCTCCCGATTTTTGGCCACTCTCATCCAGCCTACACCAGCCAGCCTTCGAATGTCGTCATCCCATCTTGTCGCAGGGCGTCCTACACTACGCTTACCGTGTCGCGGTCTCCACTCAAGGACTTTACGGCTCCAACGGCTGTCAGTTCTGCGGTTAATATGACCAGCCTACTGCCACTTCAGTTTGCTAATTCGGTGGGCTATGTCGGTGACTCTGGTTCTCTGTCGGATTACATCATTTCTGATGCGGTCCTTCAGAGCCGCTTTCGGGATGTAAACGATAAAAAATAATGGTGTATTTTACCGATACCTAGCCATATCGATGATTGTAATTTTCGAATGAAAATTATCTATAGTTCGTCAATACTACTTTGAAATCTTTATAGAAATTGGATCAAAACCGTGACCGTGGGAGAGCTCTGCTTCGGCATGAATGGGCCGGAATCACAGAAAACCGGCGTGTAGCAGTACTGTGCTATGTTTCGCCGCGTGAGTGAGAGAACGGGAGGCCCAATCGGGGGGATCATTCACCCGACGAGTGCTTTCTGGGGCACGAAGGTACAAAACCGTCAACTTCAGCATAAATGGGCCGGCTCGACTGGAATCAATACCACGGCCTCACAGAAATCCGGCGTGAAGCAGCACTGTGTTTCGCTGCGTGAAAGAGGGTACCGGAGGCCCAATCCAGGGGAAAGTAGGCTTTAAAGGTTAGCAGCGCACTTGTGACTCCATAGGTGTCGCGAGTGTCCATGGGCAGCGGCAATCGCCTACCATCAGATGATTCGTCTGCTCGTCTGCCACCTATCATATAAAAAAATCATACCACATTAAGTGTTACACATTATGTAGGTTTAATTTGTTTCTGAATAACAGTAAAAACATAGGTATTACATGAATATCACATACATTGAGAAATATAGTTAAAAATATGACAAAGGTAGGTAGGCAGGTACCTACATACGTGATGTTAACATTTATGTACATAACTGCTGACATGTCCTTTAAGTCATTCGAAAAACAATACCTGTGACAATACTCATAGCAGTATCAAAATTATACAATGTAAAAAACTAAAACCCGACTACCAAAAAAACACGCTCTAAAAAGTACGAAACAAGAAAATTGTCTCTGCTGAAATTATTATGCCGTATTGCCGTGGTCGTATACCACATTGATTTTCTTTTATTATTATAATGAATCTGTTTTGCTACAGTAGGTGGCATACGACCACGGCAATACGGCATAATAATTTCAGCAGAGACACTTTTCTTGTTTCGTAATTTCTAGAGCGTGTTTTTTAGGTAGTCAGGTTTTAGTTTTTAAACTTTATTTTTATTTAACATATTTTTGGTTATGAATATAAAATTACATATTTGAAATGTGCTAAAAAAGTTCTTTATTTTGATACTCCACCAGCAACATTTTTTTAGTTCCTACCAGAAGACAATAAAGACGCTTCGAACGACACCTCATTTGTTCAAATATGATTACTAGTTTAGAAGTTAGAGTGGAACAAATTAACAACCATACATACATACAGGTCAAAATCATAACCCTCCTTTTTGCTTCGCCGTAGTCTGGTAAAAAGTAGCCAAGTTTGAGCATCCGAAAAAATCCCAGTATCGGGTTTGTCGGTGAAGGCGGAGGAAACGGCCGTGGGTACTGGAGGAGCACGAAACTGCCACGATTAGATAATGAGCCGATTTATTAGGAAACCTGTTAACATCGCTCTGAATTATGCGAAAAACACCTGGGTGAAAGAATCCTTCCTTAGGGTCAAATTATGTGACTATGAGATTTAAAACTGAAACTTCGAATGAAGTGTGAAGAAGCATCTTGCGAGCCAGAATAGCAGTGTCACAACTGCCAGTGTCAAATTTTCATATACAACCTGTGCGGATAAAGAATGGGATCAGAAATGGCGGCGCATCTATTCACTTCTCGCTCGCACACCGACGACGTGCGAGTATAGACTGCAAATAGTGTGCGAGCGAGAAGTGAATAGATGCGCCGCCATTTGTGATCCCATTCTTTATCCGCACAGGTTGTACGTGTGTGTTTTTCTACCATTAGCACGGGATTCTGGCGGTAGGACGAAACACTCCTGCGTGGACTGATGCAACTTCAAAGGTTTTAAATTAGTTTCCAAGTGGTTTTAGTGAACAAATTTGGTGTTTATTTATGCAGTGCTGCGAAGTGATCCTGATATCAAGATTCGTTGTATTGTATCGTTTTTAACACTGCTATTGTGTGTCGAGTGAGTTTTCACGGACAACTTGCTTGGACCTAATAGAGTCTTAAAACCCGCGATTGGGTTTAGAGTGGTATCGGCAGAATCCGTTGGTCTATAAAACGTAAAACACCGGTTGAGTGACTGACTTTGACTGACTTCGACTGTTGACTACCCACTTATACTCAATAAGTTACTTGACATTGGCACGATATCTTCGGGTAGAGCCATAATATAAAAAAGCGGTGAGGAAAAACGTGGTAATCTGTGGATATTTACATTAATGTGTTCCATTTGGAATGTATCCTTTTCTAAGGGTCGCAAAGTTCAGATGGCATAGTCCTTTCATTGGTATTATCAGACTATTATCAAATCGTGGATTAATATTTATCAAAGTCCAATCGTACCAAAGCCATCGCTAGAGACACTGGAAAAAAACTAATGAATGAAGGTGTTTTAACAAACATTTCCAAATCTTTCGTGCAAAAGTATTTACACTACACCTTGCAAAATTTTGAAGTCACAATCACAATTACCAAATCCGATGATAGATTGAATTCTTCACCATCTTTTCAGATATCCCAATTGGACAATTAATCACAATCTTACTCTTTGAAACTGGTTCATCAATCAATGCCCTTTACCCAGTTGACTGACTACCGGTTTCAAAGCGTTCCATCTTCAGGGTAAAGGCACAAGTAAAGGGCTCGCAGGTAGGCTGTCCGAAGGGAAATCAGTATGGGATGGTCGGGCATGCGTTGTAGTCACAGGGCCGGAATGAAAAAAAGGGCCAAAGAGTAGGTAGGCGGTTTGCGGTTTTGTTTAGTGCCTACGTAACTAGCAAAAATGAGAGAAAAGTGGATAAATCTATCTTCTAATATGTCGATACTTATCTACTGCTGATACATGCGTAGTGGCTAATGGGAGCGACGCCTAAAATGAAATCCACAAAATTTGTACCTAAGAAGTTTTTTTTTATTTAAGACGGATCACCTGATGGTAAGCAATTACCGCTGCCCATGGTCACCAGTCACAAGTGCGCTGCTAACCTCTAAAGCCTACTTTCCCCTGGATTGGGCCTCCGGTACCCTCTTTCACGCAGCGAAGCACAGTGCTGCTTCACGCCGGTTTTCTGTAAGGCTGTGGTATTGACTCCAGTCTAGCCGGCCTATTCATGCTGAAGGCTCGTGCCCCAGAAAGCACTCATCGGGTGAGTCAAACTGGTGTCCCATTGAAATACGAAGCACTTAATTATGAATGCACACACACTTGCGCACTATTATATTACGGCCAGCGTCGATGCCTGATTGTTGGGACTGGCTGCCACAGAATAAATTGATATTTACCTGATGGTAGGTGGAGTACATTATGGACCATACCTATACATACTATATTTGTAGTTCCATTATTGATTGTGAGACTCAAAACAAAAATCATCAACATGCTTTTCATTCCCGGTTGCGTCCAAAGCCATCGGTTTGAGGGACGACCTCTCGTTGAGAAGGTTAGCGTTCTTAGCCCCAGAATTAACATTGTTCTTTACCATTCCATATACCAGAGGAGGAGGAACACAAATATATACTTAAATACATATATTACACCCAGACACTGAACAAACACAAGTGTTCATCGCACGAATGTTTGTCCAGGGTGGTGATCGAACCCACGACCTTTGGCGTAAGAGGCAGGGTCACTACCACTTGCGACATCCGGTCAGTCACTTTGAGATGATCAATCAGTCATGTCTGCGCGATATATTTTATTCTTTGCCCTCAACGGATGCCACAAGCGGCGTTACTAGTGAGTTTTTGCCGCACGCACACAGACGAGTTGCGTGTGTGCGTGATCAGCTGATCAGACAGCTGTCTGGAATGCTGGCGTCACGGTATTCTTTATAAGGACAAATTGTTCGTGATAACGTCGCTTTCTGGTCAAATTGGAGAATTGTCAAGGTCAAATTGACAGCCTGATATGGCTTTCCCTGGGTAAGTAATTTGACTCGTTTGAAATGTTAAAGGTACTTGAGCTGCAATTGTTTGATCGTTTTACTGACTTGACGTACTTGTAAGTCCATCCTGCTTAATGCATATGCAAACTGATAAACTGCCGTGTGGTCGCCGGCAGAGTAGAATAGGCCACCCTCACTCTTACCGAGGTGTCGTAAAAGGCGACTAAGGTAAAGCTGCTGGCATGATCATCAGCACCCAGAGAAGGAAAACTCTGCATTTATATCAAAACCCTCGCCAACCCGTCTGCCAAGCGTGGTGAGTATGGCAATTACCCCTCATGTGATTGAGGGAGGCCCGTGCTCCAGCAGTGGGGACTTAAGAAACTGATAAATATTCGTGTAATGAGTAAGGTTTTTCAATGTCTGGGTTTAATATTATAAATTCGTGTTTTAAATTTCCTGAACAGCTGAAGGTGACGGGTAGGGCATACTAACGACGCCAATAGATTTTAATTATTAGCTACTAAACCGGATCTATTATATATATTTCTCGAATGTACTGTTATAAATGTTAGTTTTTTAGTAATGCTGGCTAAAAAGGGATTGCATGTCTCAAGTAGCAATGGGAAGGGCATATAGCGAGGAGAACAGACCGCCATTGGGGCAGAAAGGTCCTCGAGTGAAGGCCACGTACAGGAAGTCGCAGCCGTGGCAGGCTCCCTACAAGGTGGACCGACGATCTGGTGAAGATCGCGGGAATCCATTTGATGCAGGCGGCACAGGATCAATCTGTGTGGAGAACATTGTTGGAGGCCTATGAAATTTATATAAGATGCGGTAAAAAAAATTAAATCAAATCACAGAAGGGATAGAACTACGATGATCACCTTAGCGTGTAATTTCCGCTTGCGTCTATCGCTATTGAGCCCGAGGGTAAGCTTGGATCATTATTTTTTTTATGAGAAAGGGAGGCAATGTTAGGTAAGTGATCACCGCCGCCCATGCACATCAGCCATACCAGTAGGAGTGGAGATGCGTTGCCGGCCTTTATCCGATCTTTATTATCCGGGATTTTAACTAAAATGAAGCCACTTCGGACCATGCACGGATTCGGACGACCTCTCTATGGCGCACTTGATTATACACTGAGCTACCAATCGCTGTCTCAATTACTATTTTTCATCTTTTGCAATTTCATGGCTCACTTTATAATTAACAACGTTATGATTTGACTTTCAATTAATACAGATTGATTGCCATTTTTTTTCAATAATCTATTTAGCAACAAATTTACAATTTTTCATTGCAATAATTCTATTTTCATTGTGCAACATATGAAGAAATAATAATGAGAAAAGGAATAAAGTTATTTAATATCAACAACCTTGCAGGATTAGATAGCTATCTTCTTAAATATCAGCATTTGTTCTGTAACTATTACCTCTGTTGTCTTAGTTATTTACATTTAAAACCTTGGACTTTCAGCTCCTTATTACAAATCGCGTATTAAGGATAGTCCCGAAACTAAATTCGTGCGAACCCCTATTATCATTACGTGCTGGAACGGGATGACATGTTAATAACTTTAGATTTAGAATAAGGTCAATCTTAGAATCAGTTAAGTACTGAGTTTTGATCCTCATCTTATACATATACAGTATAGCCTCATGGTATACCAAGAGCTATGCGCTGCAAACAGCGAACGTTTTCGCTCAAAGACGTTAATAGGGCGGCACATCCATCCATCAATCAGATGAATGCCCGCAGGTTTCTCGTCCTAGCTCATTTCGCAAAGTCTATGCCACAATGACGAAAAAAAAACACGTTGACTTCGTCGTCACACATCACTCAGGTCAATTTAAAAATCGAACGCACCTTGCCTCCCGTAGCTTTCGAAAAAGGAACGTGTCGACAACGCAAAAATAAAAGCAAGCCGTCCCACTCGCACTTGCGAGGGCTAACATGTAGGGATGTGTGCCCTCGCTCACACCACCCTACCATCTCTTGTACTTTTTTTGAAGCCCGCTCATTACGTTACGAACAGTCAACATCCTACGACTACAGGCTCAGTCAGGGTTGGCAAGAAAGAGTATCTCGCTTGGCTACTTGTTTAATTAAATAAGAATTACCTACATACATTATACATATTAGTCACATTTACAAATTTTTGGTTAGTATGGCGAGTATGGATAACTGACCATAAATGATAGACATTTTTACTTTTACCGTGGGAGAGCCAAGCTTCGGAATGAATGGGCCGGCTCGACCGGAGTGATACCACGGTCTCACAGAAAACCGGCGTGAAACAGCTCTGTGCTGTGTTTCGCTGCGTGAGTGAGGGTACCGGAGGCCCAATCCGGGGAATAGGGAGGTTCAAAGGTTGGCAGCGCACTTGTGACACCACTTGTGTCGCGGGTGTCCATAGGCTGCGGCAATTGCTTACCATCAGGTGATCCGACTGTTCGTCTGCCTACCTATTACATAAATAAAAAAAAACAGTTTTCTTAGTTGCTTGCTACAATCCGCATTTTTTATGCATTTCATTAGAAAAAAAAAATAAGAACATTTACATGAGAAATGAGAATTTGGTCACGTCTTATAAAAAACACAGTATCACCTTTTCTAAACTATCATGAGTCGGATTTATTTCTGGAAAACGAAGTATAAGAATATGCAAAGTTTATGTATGTGGGAGGGCCACGCTTTGGTATGAATGGGTCAGCTCGACTGGAGTGAAGAAGTACTGTGCTGTGTTTCGCTGGGTGAGTGAGGGTACCGGAGTCCCAATCAGAGGGAGAGGTTTAAAGGTTGGCAGCGCTTTTCTGACTCTACTGGTGTCGCGGGTGTCTATGGGCCGCGGCAATCGCTTACCATCAGGTGATCCGTCTGCTCGTCTGTCACCTATCTCATAAAAAATGCAATATTTATTATGTTATGTAAGGGATACTTTTTAGGCTTTTCATCTGACAAGCCAACGGCTAATTACCTACTAAGAAAGCAGCACTTCTAAAAGATGTAGAGGGGGATAAATAAAATGGGGATATACTTATAGGTACAATGATTAAAAAAATTTATCCTAATTTATTACTTATCATTACAAGCGTGTTACCAACCCTAAGCTGATCTAAGTGTTTACAACACGTAACACACTGTCCCTCTGTGTGCGCACGCGCTAGTGTGCGTAGTCAGCTGGGTAAATCTGTACACACTCAACACGTGACGTGCATCTGTGTGCGTGCCGCCCTTGCTTTAGCCACGGAAGGTACTCCGACCGAAATAATGAGACCTCTATTTACAATGAGATTGTATCAAAATGGGGTGAAAACAATGCTGGTTGTGTTGTATGGCTTGTAGATGAATATGATGGAATTAGCGACGGGTCCTGGAGGTCGGTTGTGCTATTTTTAAAGGTGTGGTTTGACTTTGTTTGGGGTTACTTTGCGATTTGAATGCCGGGGATAATAATAACAACGGTATGCTGAGCAAACGGATGTTTTAGGCTGGATATATCCGTCTCTCAACAAACCAAAGCGTATACAACGAAGAGTAGGTCCACCAAATTTTCTTACGAGCCACGAAGTAACACCATTACAAATATTCACATAAGTTAGCGAATACCATCTGATTCCTGCGACACAAGCATTCATACTTAATGCAGAACTTGTCAATTTGTAAGAAACAAATTTTGTTGGTAATGATGAATTGTTTATTAATTTTATTTTTTTTAATTTGGCTGACCGGATGGCGCAATTGGTAGAGACCCTACCTCTTACGCCAAAGGTCGTGGGTTCGATCCCCACCCTGGACAAACATTCGTGCGATGAAAACTTGTGTTTGTTCGGTGTCTGGGTGTAATATATGTATTTAAGTATATATTTGTGTTCCTCTGTTGTCTGATATCTGTAACACAAGTGCTTAAGCTACTTAGTATTGATTCAACGTATAAGATGTTGTGAGAATTATTATTATTATTTATTAATCCAGTTTAGATGTACCTAAAGTTATTGAGTTATGTAATGTGGTAGTTTGTACGTAGACATTGACATGATGTTATTGACACAAAATTAAAATAGTATCAACAAATACGACATATTGAATAGGTAGTGTAACTTATTTGCTGGAATGACAAAAATACAAAAGTCCATAATATTTTATTTCATTTTTTTTTTAATTTTGCTCTATAACAATTTAATAAAAGTAAGTCTGAATATAACGTTGCCAATTATAATAATGTAATAAATTATCGTGTCAGTATGTCTGTTTTTTACCCGACTACGGCAAAGCAAAAGGAGGGTTATGATTTTGACAGGCTATGTATGTATGTATGTATGTATGTATGTATGTATGTATGTATGTATGTATGTATGTTCATCTGTTTCCACGTAACTTCTTAACTACTTATCAGAATTCGACAAATGACATATCATTATAAGCGTCTTGATCGTCCGCTGGTTATAGGCTATATGAAGTTTCACAAAATCTAATGTGGCGCCCTCTAGCGGACAAAACATACAGAGTAAAAAAATAAAGTTATGATAAATATGCCGTGTTTGGTATCATTTGAAAGCGCTTGACTTGTACATTTTGAATATATATATATATATATATTACTAGCACTTGGACACCAAAATAGTACAAATAAAATAAAAGTAAAAAAACTAAAACCCAACTACGACAAAAAACGTCGCTGAAAAAGTATAAAACAAGCCTTCGTTGTCAATTTATGCAATACTAGCGGCCGCCCGCGACTTCGTCCGCGTGGAAAAGTAACTTTTTACCCCCCTTTCGACCCCTTACAACCCCCTTTTCGCAATAAAAAGTAGCCTATGTTCTTTCTCAGGGTCTAGATTATCTGTATACCAAATTTCATTTAAATCCGTTGAGTAGTTTTGGCGTGAAAGAGTAACAGACAGACAGACAGACAGACAGACAGAGTTACTTTCGCATTTATAATATTAGTAAGGATTCACTATGTAGAGATAAAATTTCATGTTTGGAAAGGCGTAGTCACACGTTAAATATACTACCCTTTGACAACGTGTGACTGCGGATTTCCAAACATGAAATTTTATCTCTACATAGTGAATATTGCATAAATTGACAACGAAGGCTTGTTTTATACTTTTTCAGCGACGTTTTTTGCATTTGCTCTTATAATTATAATTAGCATCTGATAAATTGATGGACTTAAATAAACTGGATCTTATTCTGTGGTCTAATTAAACATAGCTGATCTTATCTTCATAAATGAAAATGGCAAATTGAAGTACATAACTAGATATTTCATTCCATATAAATTACTATTGCGATCTGTTCCTACGTCTTTATATTTTATTAATGAATTAATGACGAAACACTCATAAATATTAATATCAACGGATAATGTGTAGATGGCGCTAGGTGTCATTCGGGACACGTTATTCTAAATGGAAGACATTGATTAAAACGTAAACTTAGATAAATATGCACATGAGTAGATAAATAATAAAAGATAGATTTGATGACTTGTAACACAACCCCATAATTTAGATAAATATTGACACCTTTATCGAAAGACCTTTACAAAAGTGCGTGTCAAGAAATAGTTGGTTTTTGTATGGACTAATTATATTAGTCCATGGTTTTAGGATTAACATATAACAGATAATTTCTCCTTTTTAAATAATATTTTTTAACTTCAGAACGCAAACGCATTGTATTACCATTTGCGTAACGTAGCTTTTTACAAATTCAAAATTGTGGGAGAGCCACACTTCAGCATGAATGGGCCGGCTCGACCGGAGTAATCCCATCCATCGGAGTAATACCACGTCCTCACAGAAAACCGGCGTGAAGCAGTGCATGCGCTGTTTCGCTGCGTGAGTGAGGGTACCGGAGGCCCAATCCAGGGGAAGGGGGATTAAAAGGTAAGCAGCGCACTTGTGACACCACTGGTGTTACAGGCGTCCATGGGCGGCGGTAATCGCTTACGATCAGGGGATCCGTCTGTTCGTCTGCCACCTATATCATAAAAAAAAAATCATTAATGAAAAAATTAGAACCAAATATTATACCAAATATATCAGCAATGCATCACCGAAAGTAATAATACTCGACAGACGTCGAACAAACTAGCATAGCAACTCCCTTTTCAAACCCGTATTGAAACCAGAAACATAAAAAACCGCTTCCACAAGTCGTCCTTGAAGTCATATGGGATGCGCCGGATTAACAGCTGATGGTACCTGACACCCACTCACACACTGCCCGCGCTACTCCACCCACACTGCTTCGCCGTATTCGTCTGCATTGATGCATAGACACTACGGAGTACAAGTATGTAGTAGTGCGCAAAGATGTAAGTTAAGATAGTTTTACCTTCAGATGTTTATTTCATATTTATCATAAGGTACATTAGATATGTTACTTGGTTTTAAGTCAATAAATTCTTTGTAATGCTAGTATAATAATAATAATAATAAAAATAACAATTTTCACAACATCTCATACGTTGACCTGATTCTGTACTAAGTAGCTTAAGCACTTGTGTTACAGATATCAGACAACAGAGCAACACAAATATATACTTAATACATATATTACACCCAGACACCGAACAAACACAAGTGTTCATCGCACGAATGTTTGTCCAGGGTAGGGATCGAACCCACGGCCCTACCACTAGGCAGGGTCACTACCAATTGCGCCGTCCGGTCAGTCAAAGTAAGTAAAGTAAAGTATGTTTTAGTAGTAATTTAAAGACGCTAATGAATTGAATTGTGATAGTGAATTTATCACATGTAAAATTATGATAATCTTGGGTACTTTAAATAATACAGCAGATAAATTTCTGCGGTATGTTTGAATACGTATTTAATATTGCTAATGATGCTCTTGCCATACTAAACAAAAGCCAACCGCGAAGCAAAAATCATACGAGTGAGTCAGTAAAGGTACTTAGGTATTACTAAATTACAAAAATCTATTTATTTTTATACGCTTATTCTATTTATTAGGTTTAGGTTAGGTTGTAGTCCCGAAATTGTTTCAAAGAGATCCGGTTTATTAGCTAAGAATTAAGATCGATTGGCGTCGCTAGTGCGCCCTACCCGTCACATTAATTCAATAATTGTACCTAATTCATGTTTTTTTTGGTCTTTTACGTAGAAATAATGTATGAGTGTCGAGGAAAAGTGGCCTTTTCTGGCACAGGTGCTGCTTGCTTTAGAATAGGTCAACCCTTGCCTTATTTATGACTGTACCCGGGTTATGTGACGAAATAAATTATTTTGTATTTGTAATATCAACCTCAGAATTATTTCATTAAATTTGTGTACTTTAACTTTCTTTGTTGTATCCCAGTGTAAATGGTGACTATTGGTGCCACTCGATACTCCCCTATCGATAGTTCATTAAAAACATTAGTATCGATATCAACGATATCGATAGACTATTAAGAATATCGATATTTTTGATACTATCCATAGGAAAATCGATATTGAGCTTCGGTACTATTGATAGAATCAACAGTATTAAATATTCTGGTACTATCGTAGTATGTAATTTCGATATTGAGCTTCAATACTACCTATATCCACAGTTTTTTGGTAAGATAAATTATCAGTATGATACTATTGTGCAAAACTTGGTTATCGATACAATCGTTAAGGCCATCGATATTGTAAATGATTTTCAAAGTCAACTGTCAATAGGCAAACTAAATAGTTTTGCAACACTAATGTTGGCTGTTGTACAGCGTCTGCACTAAAATGTTAACACGTCGACTCTTACGCAGGTTTAATAAGGATCATTTTTGAATGGGGTTGTATACTTATTAGTGCTCGTGACTGTGTTGTCCATCGAGAGTCCCCGTTGAGTGATTAATATAAGCATTTATTATGGATTCGTCGTTATTATGTTTGGGTGACAGTTCCACGGCGTGTTTTGGTTTTGATAATGTCACTCTAGGGATCCCTTTGGTCGTTCGATGTTTTAATTTTGACAGTTAAGGTGACGCATCGAAGTAACTAGCGCCGCCATTAGATTTAGATTTAATGTGACGATAACGAGACATTTTTTAAAAAAGTACAACGGTGAATCCATACTTGTATAATTTATCTACGTACAAGTAACCATTATTCTTATGATTGCCTAAGTTTTAGCAACTACAAATATAACCATAATATTTGTAGTTGCTAAACCATAATACTTGTAGGAAGAAAATATGACATAATTTTGTCTTTTTTTATGTGACAGGTGGCAGACGTCTGCTAGTCTGCCACCTACCTGATGGTGAGGTTTAAACCCCCTTTCCCCCGGTTTGGGCCTCCGGTACCACCACTCACGCAGCAAAACACAGCACAATGCTGCTACATGTCTAAAGAAATCTTAATTATTTCCTTTATGGATACACCGTTTGCTTTTTTAAAATGTCTCACATTGGCCACAATTAATTATTTCCATTGGCGGTGCTAGTTTCGTGGATGCACCACCTTAAGGTGACGGGTAGGGCACACTAGCGACGCCATTCGATTTTAATTTTTAGCTACTAAACCGAATCTATTTTAAACAACAATCACTTATACTATTTATTAAATAACCATGCACAAATGTTGGGTCCGTTTTTGTACGCGAAAAATTGAGTCACGCCAAGGCGGTAATCCAAAATTCGAGTGCAAAAGCACACCAAACAGTTAACTATAAGTATTAAATAGGCTTCTTCTGTTTAAGCACGCTACATCTTAGATCTTATCGTCACTTTCCATCAGGTGAGATGAGGTCAAGTGCAAACCCATTTAAAATATATTAAAAAAAAAAGATCCGGTTTAGTAGCTAAAAATTGAAATAGATTGGCGTCGCTAGTCTGCCCTACCCGTCACCTTAAGCTTTGACGATTGTTTATTTTATTACTGTGAGAAAATTATATTTTTTGTGATGTGAAATGACGATTATTTAACTCAATACTCAATAAGTACATAGCAACCACTAGATCGTTTAGGGCACTACAATATGAGAGGAGACAGCATTTTATTTAAAATATGTGAATATAGGACTTCCGAAATCCCAATGTATGATAGGCAGGCTCGTGGATAGATATATGCACACATGTAATATTTAAGAATTTAAATCTGCAAACATTTAAAATTTAATTCGTTGCTAGCGTAGGTTTTTCGCCCTTCCTACAATATGGATTCCTTCAAACGAAGCATGAAGAAGCATCTCGCGGGCCAGTATTACAGTGCCAACGGAGGTGATGCCTTGATCTTAATTTAGTACCATAGCTCCAGCCATTTGGTGAAGTAGGGATAAAAATGTTTTACTTCATAGGTTGCATCTATATTTAAATTTATTTTCTTTTGTTATTTCAATAAAAAACAATCGGTTTCATAAAATTATTAGCAAATGTTGTCCAGCACATAAAACAGAATACCTATTTAAAAACACTTTTAGTCGATGTCATCAGGAAACAGAAAAAAAATAACCAAAAACTCAGGTAAACATTTCTTTATAAGGGCCCTTCTAAGAAAGCTAACTGTGTAAACGATAATCGATTTTAATTCCTTAGCTTAAAAGCCTTTTGAGGGTATTCAAATTGAATTGTTGGGATCAGATTGTTTGAATTCGTCGAAATGTACTTAAGATAGGGATAATGTTAAGAGTAAAGCCATATAAGAAAAAGATTTAGGTTCATTTGAAATAAATAATTTTAGGTACTGCTTGGCTTATATTAAGAGAGTCTGCCCACTAGCAATGTCAATACAGGGTGAATTGGTCACGTCTCAATTAGGAGACGTAGTTAAAGGGATGTATAATATATCTACCGGTACATCCTGTATATTTCAACAATCGAACCATGGGGGCTATCGCGTGTGAAATATCGGCTAGATGGCGTGCTTGTGAACCGAGTTCCAACTTCAACATCATTGGCTGATTTATTTGTTAATTGACAATTTGACATATTATCACGTCTAAAAATACCTAATCACCTTGTAGATGGTGTAGAATTGTGCTTCTCCTCCTGCAGGAATCTAGGGGCTGCCTCAAAGATTCTATGCTCTACTTATGTGTACCTTCGTGGTGTTATTATAGCTTCTTGTGTGTGATGTGGACTGTATATGCAATATAGGTACTTACTGGCGTGTGATGGGGGGCCTATCTATCAGGAGATTTATTTTAGTAATATAAAAACCACAGTTTCCAAGGTTTATAGTGCAGCTTTATTTATTGTTCACCACTCACTGTTCATCACATTACACTTTTCAATGTCACAGCGTAAATTCTTAGTTATTACAATATTGTAATCATTCTTCACATTTATTTGCAGCTAAACAATATTGGTGTGAAGCATGTTCTTTATAATTATTATGTATCCACTTATGGGCACCGCGTGCTTCGTCCATTTATTTATAGGGACATTTTAAATGCACTTGTATAAAACACACTACTACATTCGTGATTATAGACGCGAAGTGTTGTGTTGTTTATGTATTTTAATTAATAATTATTACGGCCATGATAGGCACATAATATTGTATAAAAACTTGTGCAGAGATAAAACGGTAACTTTTCTAAGTCTTTGAGTGCCATCATTCTAATAATGAAACGGAAACGGATGCAGTGCGCCTCAGTGTTATCATGCGTGAAAAATAGTTAATGTTCGGTAGGATTCGAACAGATGGACATCTTGCGGATTTTTCGCACGCGATATCCCCCATACAGACAGTAATAGGGGTTGTCGCGTGTGCACTCTAGTATATTTTTAATATATGTACAGGTTCTTCGAGTATAAAATTGTGATACCTTGACATCATCGTCCGTTGTAACCGCAACGTGGCTCTCCTCTTGCTTACCATCAAGATGAGAAGAGCCAATATACTGTGTTACTATTAAAAAAAAACAATTCCTGGTTGATCGTCCTCGGATCTGGATTGCACTGGGCTAACACATGTAGTTAAATACGTTTTATATGAAAATGTTTCTAACTACAATAATTCTAGATTAGATAGATAGATATACTTTATTGCACAAAATACACAATTTAAGTACTAGGCATTACAGAAATTTTGTGTACAATTTCGGCGGTCTTATCGCTGAAAGCGATTTCTACCAGACAACCTTCGGGTAAAGGACATTTGATAGTAGAGAAGGGGTAGGGGGTGCAATATTCAATTAGGAAAAAAAAAAGAAACTGTAAATTAAAATATAACGTATAACCCTAATACATAATTAAAATACAGTATTATAAACTAATAAATAAGTTATGCTCAAATACATACACATAATATTGTGAGATTGATATCAGAAAAAGACAAAAATAATAATAATATGATAATCAAATGGATCTAAGATGGACCATCGACTACAGACTGCCGATAACAGGACGATTGTAAAAAAGTTAATGGGATTATCTATTCATCATCGTAATAAATGCCATGTTTTAATATTACACAATATTTTATTGTAATTAAATTTTTACAGGCTCTTTCTAAGTAAAACCATCGTTAGTCTTACTAGACTAGCAATAATTACAGATGTATAGTTGTTTTATAAATACATTTAATAAAGGGGCAGAGTAGAGGTAACTAGTCTCGGCTCTAGTAAAAAAAAAAATACTAACTGTTTACCCTTTATGATGATAAATTATTAAATGTATAACTTATGTAATGTGCAGGCATACATACACCTCCAGTCACGTCCAAACAGACATACACACAGACATACACACACACACACACACACACACACACACACAACACGCACAGCACACACACACACACACACACACACGCACACACGCGCACACACACACACACCACACACCACACACACACACACACACACACACACACACACACACACACACACACACACACACACACTATTTTATTTTTTGTCTCTCCATCGGTAGGCTAGGCCGGCCAACTGGCCTTCGACCATTCGGCCACCCCAGGTAGGCTCATTTGCTGTTCGCCGACGACATTGTGCTAGTTGCGGAAGATGCACTCAAGGTCCAGAGCAAACTGGAGGAATGGCGGCAAAGGCTGGAGAACGTTGGCCTGAAAGTCAGCAGAACCAAAACAGAGTATCTGTTCTGTGACTTCGGCGGTCTACAAATACTACAAATGCATATATAAGATACACAATGCACCTTTAAAGTAACGCGTCGACGAAACTAGCGCCGCCAATAGATTTGGATTAACTTACGGTATGTAACTATTTTTTTTATTTTTGTAATCAAAAGATATCTCAATAATAGAAACATCGTTGAGAGAATTAATTGATTCTCATTTAAACTACCTGAGATGTTTTGGGCAAACCCAAAACGCTCCATACAAATGGCTACTAAGATGTGACGTCACACCTAAGTATTTTGTATGCATTTCATTTGAATTTTGTATGGTAGCTATATCAAATGTTTCGTTTATGTCAATGGTTCTATTATAATAGTTGGTGCAAATTGTATGGGTTATTCAATGGTATAATTATTTTTTTAATATATTTTTTTTATATGAGAGGTGGCAGACGAGCAGACGGATCACCTTATGGTAAGCAATTCCGCCGCCCATGGACACCCGCAACACCAGTGGAGTCACAAGTGCGCTGCCAACCTTTTCCCCTTTCCCCCGGAATTGGTCTCCGGTACCCTCACTCACGCAGTAAAACACAGGACAGTGCTGTTTCACGCCGGTTTTCTGTGAGACCGTGGTATCACTCCGGTCGAGCCGGCCCATACGAAAAAAATGGTTACTTGTAGGAAGAAATTATGTCAAAAAAATCTTAATATTTTCCTTTATGGATTCAACGTTGTACTTTTTTTTAAATGTCTAATGGTTGGCAGCGCACTTGTGACTCCACTGGTGTTGCGGGTGACCATGTGCGGCGGCAATCGCTTCCCTTTAGGTGATCCGTCTGCTCGTCTGCCACCTATCACATAATAAAAAAAACAAATGCGTCCACATAACAGTTTTACTATCCATCTCACGCGCACCAAATGTTTGGCCCAAATTATCACGTCTGCATCCTCCCAGCCCTTCCCAGACTCGTCTAAACAGCTGATGTGTTATCATAAACACTATCCTCAACCTTAACGGGAATCTCAACTCAATGTTCCATAATTTTTAAGTCCACTTTCGTTTGCTTCAACGCTACAATTAGTCGTAAATTGTATTTCTGGTTGGTTTTTTGTGCATCCATATGCATTGCCGTGAGTTCTCTGTGTGAGTGTGACAATGATTAAAGGAACGTAGAAGGTTTTGTTAAGTTAGCAAGAAAATAGATGTTTTATGTGATAGGTGGCAGACGAGCAGACGGATCACCTGATGGTAAGCAATTGCCGCCGCCCATGGACACCCGCGACACTAGTGGAGTCACAAGTGCGCTGCCAATCTTTAAACCCCCTTTCCCCTGATTGGGCCTCAGCTGTGTTTGGCTGCGTGAGTGTTGGTGCCGGATATAACGGCCTCACAAAAAACCGGCGTGAAGGATCACGCCGGTTTTCTGTGAGGCCGTTGTATTAGTCCGGTGGAGCCGGCCCATTGATGCCGAATACAGTCCAGTAAATTGTTAACTTGTCCCTTCTATCTTCATTCAGAGAACGAAAAGGTTAGTCAGTTTTGAAATTGATTCATTTGATGTGCTATCAGCACTTGTTACCTTTCGTAAATTTGTCAGAGTAATACCTGTTGCACAGAAAATTATGCTTAACTGTTAGATCACAATGTTCAGTATTGCTTCTAGCAACATTGATTCCGTTTAAGATGACGGGAAGGGCACACTAGCGATATATATACGCTATATATATACGTATACGCTAAAAGCGGCCACTTTAGGCGTGAATCAATTTTTCGCGTACAAAAACGGACCCAAAATTTGTGCATGGTTATTTAATAAATAGTATAAGTGTTTGCCCAGAGGTTGTAATCCCGAAATTGTTTAAAATAGATCCGGTTAAGTAGGTAAATATTAAAATCCATTGGCGTCGCTAGTGTGCCTTACCTGTCACCTTAATGTAAGGAACATTTAAACAAGGTTGGCAAAAAATTGATTACTGCCAAAAGCGGCCACTTTTAGCTTGAATCAATTTTTCGCGTACAAAAACGCACCCAACATTTGTGCATGGTTATTTAATAAATAGTATAAGTGTTTGCCGAGAGGATGTAACCCCGAAATTGTTTAAAATAGATTCGGTTTAGCAGCAAAAAATTAAAATCGATTGGCGTCGCTAGTGTGCCATACCCGTTCGTCACCTTTAGGTGACTTAATATGACGAACCTTTTTATTCTCTGTACAGTACTTAGTCTATGCCCCGTTCTTTTTTTCTCTCTGGTCCTTCCAGTCGCCGTGGGTCATTTCACGAATAGTAAATGGATGCTACGCTGTTTGTAATATTGTTTTCATTTGCCTCTTCCTTTTAAGGGTTGATATAATTATATTATTCTTAAGATTAGAACTGTTTTTAAATTAGAGAGCGATGGTAGCACAGTCGGTAGATAATTAATTCCTTCGTAATCCTTAACATATCATGAATGTAATGATTTGGGGTATCTTTGGTACTTCGAGAAACTATCCGACACGTGGTGCAGGTTTTCTCACGATGTTTTGCTTTACCCTCGAGCGAATGGTTGAGTCCATGTTCCTATCCATTCGAATCTACGACCTCCTGTTTATAGGATAATTGTCCTTATACACTGAGCTACCATCGCTCTAGAGTTAACAAAGATTCTAGTATTGGTGCGAAAATCCTACTTCCGACTTTTGAATGTCAACTTGAACTCTAAACTCATCATTTTTTATGAAAGGTGGCAGATGAGCAGACAGATCACCTGATCGTAAACGATAGCCGTCTCCCATGAGTCACAAGTGCCCTGCCAATCTTTTTTTTTGAGACAATTTGGTTCGAAACTCCGGACAGACACTAAAAAACATTGGTTCTATTCAGGTCCGGGAATCAAAACCAGGACCCTAAGCGCAGACGTCGATTTAAAGTAATCGCTGCTCACTATGCCTAGTCATAAGTGCCCTGCCAACCTTTTAACTCCCCTTTCCCCTGGATTGGGCCTCCGGCACCCTCACTCAGCGATACACATCATAGACGCTGATTCACGCCAGTTTTGATATCACTACGGTCGAGCCGGCCCATTAATGCAGAAGCGTAGCTTTCCCACGGGAAAAATCATAACATTAGAATATGGTTCAAATGACTGATTTAGCTGGTACAAGAATCCAAGATCCTGACTAATGAGATAACATTTTATTTTTTGACGACCCGTTTGGAACAGTGGTAGTGAACGCTGCCTCTGTTGCAAGGGTTGCGGGTTCGATCCCCGCACAGTACAAACATTTGTGTGCATGAACACTACTGTTTGTATTGGTCTGGGTGTTATCTATGTATTAAAAGTATGTATTTACAAAAGAAAAGTATTATATGTATATATTTGTAATCCCACTGTTGATTCTGATATCCGTAACACAGGTGCTTGAGCTACCTATCTCGGAGTCAGATCAGTGTATGTGATGTTGTGAAATATTTATTTATTTATTATTATAATTTTCTTGTTTCGTACTACCTAGCTGGTACAAGAATCCAAGACCCTGACTAATGAGATAACCTTTTATTAAAGCACTAGGAAGTGTAATAACAAACGTTTTAGTTCAAATGTAATTATAATTTCCTATTAAAGAAACAAACCAGTATACTTATCGGAGCCATAGTGTATTATTCAGTAGTCTGTTAGTTATCAGAATTAGTTATGGTGGCATAACATAGTAGTTGTTACCCATGGCATCCGGCAGCTCAGCACGTCCGGCGTACAGCACTTCCGCCATTAAGTACAATTAATTATATAAAGCTTTGTAATGCGTAGAATGTAAATTAAAAATAATAAAATAATTAGTACATATAATATTTACATAAATTTATCTACACATAATTTTATATAAATATTATTTAAGGAAGTTAATATGATTAGTTTTTAGTTTAGAGTTAGATTTGGCGCGCTCGTACTGTAATTCAGTGTTCATTTCTCTCTTGAATTTGTAGTAGAGTGTTACTCTGCCCGAATTACAAGTGGTTATTATCGACAAGTGCTATAATTTCGCCACCCAGACCTACTCCTTTTAACATTGTACACAAGAGGTGCAAAGGCATTTCATTGGTGACGTCATAGTGCAGCAATGGCTGCCGCGGAAGAACCCCTGCGACAAAGCATTCTATTGCTTGTGATCCCAACCATTGTCATAGGCTTTCGCGTCTTAGCATTAACTTTGTGTTAACATTTAACCAGGCAGTTAGATATCATTTATTTATTTTTATTGGTTTTCAACCTTACCTCATCCCCACAAAGCTTAAAATCTCCTGCCCCCGTATGGTTACCTGCCTGGTAAAACATTAACTCAAACGGAAGTTTTAGTTTAGTATATTCAAAACAATTCCCAAGAATAGTGTTTTAGATTTTCGCGTTGCATTATAACTATAATGTATCAATACGGGGATTAACACGATATTTATTATGTGAAACAAACCGTGGTCTCGAGCGGACTGCAGTCCGCGGCTGCTGTAACGTAGCCGAAACGTCGAGCCAAATATGTGAGTACACAATGTTGTTTCACATAGTAAATATCGTGTTAATCCCCGTATTGATACATTATAATTCCCAAGAAATTAGGACTCCAAAGTCATATCATAGTGGTGACTCTTTGAGTGGCGCAATGACTTAGGTCAAACTTTAAAGCCATGGCTGCCCCTGGTCTCGATTTTTATCGAGTAATTATGAGAAAATTGATAAAATTGGGGCTGAACGCGACGATATTTTGAAAAACAAGTACATTGTTGTACGAATCTCTCTGATTGCTTTCCGTCTGGTGACTCACTTGCTCGTATGTCACCTATAGCACAAAAAAAGTACGGTCAGCATCAAAAGTAACTTAATACTTTAGTACCATGTCAAAGTACCTGTTCTGCCTATTATAGTCAGTTTCCAAGGGGTTCGTAAAAATGTTACTTCGACATGATACTAAAGTGTTAAGCTACTTTTGGACACTCACGGCTGGACTAGTCCATCGGTTCAAAGTCGCTCAAAGAGCTATGGAAAGGGCTATGCTCGGAGTATCTCTGAAGGACCGCATCAGAAATGATGTAATCCGACAGAGAACCAGAGTCACCGACATAGCCCACCGAATTAGCAAACTGAAGTGGCAGTGGGCTGGTCATATTAGCCGCAGAACTGACAGCCGTTGGAGCCGTAAAGTCCTTGAGTGGAGACCGCGACTCGGTAAGCGTAGTGTAGGACGCCCTGCGACAAGATGGGATGATGACATTCGAAGGCTGGCTGGTGTGGGCTGGATGAGAGTGGCCGAAAATCGGGAGCAGTGGCGTGCATTAGGGGAGACCTATGTCCAGCAGTGGACGAGTGTGGGTTGCTGATGATGATGATGATGAAGCTACTTTTAATGCTGACCGTACATGCTTTTGCAACGCCCTATCAGGGTCATGTTATGTAACTCTGATATCTGTAAGATAATAATAATAAACAACCCAAAGCCAGTGCTGGAGAGCGGCAGTCACAAGATGTACTTTGATAGAGCAATACTTACCGACAGAACCGTACACAATAATAGACCGGACATTACCTTAATTGATAAGAATAAGAACATAGATTACTTAATAGATATCGCAGTGCCAAATACACGTAATTTTCCCAAAACAGTAACAGAGAAAATACATAGAGCTAAAAGAAGAAATAATCAAAATATGGAATACGAACAAAGCATTAATCGTGCCGCTGGTGCTCTCTAGCGCTGGAGTAATCCCTAAGCATTTGCTGGCGTCTCTGAGAGATCTGGACCTACCTGAAAGCACTTACATGACGATGCAGAAAGCCGCAATTCTCAACACCTGCCGTATAGTTCGGAAGTTCCTTCAGGACGATAGTTCAAATAGTTGGCCGTGTGGTCCCCGGCAGACTAGAATAGGCCACCCTCACTCTTACCGAGGTGTTGTAAAAGGCGACTAAGGTAAAGCTGCTGGCATGATCATCAGCACCCAGAGAAGGAAAACTCTGTATTTATATAAAAACCCTCGCCAACCCGTCTGCCAAGCGTGGTGAGTATGGCAATCACCCCTCTTGTGATTGAGGGAGGCCCGTGCCCCAGCAGTGGGAACTTAAATGGGCTGACGATGATGATGATGATGACTTACTGCTTGACGTTTCGACCGCGTTACGAGTCAATGGTCACACAATCGGCCGGTTTACGGTGTCCTGCTACTGACTTTACTTATACTATGGATTGAGTAACTATTAATGTCAAGATTTATTTAATTAAAGTATGCTGTTCATTAGACTCGATGATGCAACGGAATTTATAGTTAACGAGTAGTTTGTACGTGTTTAGGATATTGTTATATTACCTATTAATTAAATTTAATGAAAATCTTAAAAAAATCCTACACTGCCGTTCATTGCCTCAGCTGTTAGTTTCGAGTAAATAAATATTTCACAACATCACATTAATTGATCTGACTCCGAGATAGGTAGCTCAAGCACCTGTGTTACGGATGTCAGAACGGACTACCCATTGAAGAATTTTCGTGCCAATCAGACAACGATTCTTTCCGATTCCGGTAGTAGAATCACATTATATTTATTCATTTCTTAGTACATTTTTTGTATCGACATATATGTTTAATTACATGTAAAATATACATAGTTAAAATTTATATTATTCATGTATGACGATTTGTTAGAGCTGTATATAAACCTATGCATATAAAGTATTTTTGTTTTCTTTTTCTTTTTTATGGGCCTAATCCTGCGCGCGGTGACGGCCGCACGTGTGATTCTGCCAATGTCAAGTGTTTAAGGAGACACGTTAACTTGAATTTTGTTGACAAACCATTGTTTTTATTTATTCTTTTTTTTTACATTTCTAATCAATTTGGTCTATGACGTGGAGAAAGAGGATTTATTCCACAACAGCCAAATTATTCAAACTCAAAATCAACCAAATGCAGTTAATGGCATTTGTGTCGTTCCATTTCTGGCTGTTCAATGTGAACCCTACATAAACCGGGTTACTTATACCCTCCATAACGCACTTATAGGCTCTCTCTTATAAATTATAATAGTACATTTCACAATCAAACGCACCAGAAAGACATTTGAACTGTTTGAACCGACTCAAACGACCTGATTCTAGTAATTGTCACAGTTTGAAACTACCTTTGAGCTGAATACGGCCATTAATTACTCACCGGGATCACCTTTATTGCCATTGTGTTAAAGTTCACAGTTGTTTAAAATTAATTTGTAAAGGTGCGTATGGGAGGACTGAATGGGCTGGAGGAAACTTGGAGTCTATTGTTGGGACACTCCATATTGCTATTTAGTGGGTCGTAATGCCCACGTGTTCGGTTGTAGTACGAGAGGTTAAAGTCAATGTATAGTGGGACTGTTAAATATGATTTATGACTTTCTTGTTAAGATGACAAAAGTACACATGGGTATAAGGGGACATCTGTTATTTGATGGTATCTTTAACCCTTTACAAATGCCACATAGGTACTAGATAACTTTGACTATAAATACATTAAGGACCAAGATGCCCTAGATAAGTTAGAATAAGTAAACACTAAATTACTTGTATCAAATTTATACGTTAATAAAAGAATTTGTAAAAAAATATAAATAAATATTTTTTTTTTTATATATGAGAGGTGGCAGACGAGCAGACGGATCACCTGATGGTAAGCAATTCCGCCGCCCATGGACACCCGCAACACCAGTGGAGTGACAAGTGCGCAACCAACTTTTCCCCTTCACCCCCATTGGGCCTCATGTAACCTCACTCACACGGCGAAACACAAAAATAAATAAATAATTAATATTATGATAAAAAATTTAATTGAATAATAGGCCAATACTTTGACCACAAACTTTACTTTTTTTTGTGATAGCTGGCAGACGAGCAGACGGATCACATACCTAATGGTGGGCGATTGCCACCGCCCATAGACACTTGCAACACTAGCAGAGTCACCTTTTTCCCTTCCAATCAAATTGGGCTTCAATTACCCTCACTTACTCAGAAATACATAGCACAAACACTGCTTCATGCCACTTTTCTGTGAGATTTTCAGTTAAGTTTTTGACCGTCGGAGGGCCATGCTTCGACATGAAAGGGCCAGCTCAACCGGAAGGATACCACGGCCTCACAGAAAACCGGTGTGAAACAGCACTATGCTGTGTTTCGCTGCGTGAGTGAGGGTACCAGAGGCTCAATCCAGGGGAATGGGGGGATTAAAGGTTGGCAGCGTACTTGTGTCTTCGCTAGTGTAACGGGCAGGTGTTCGTCTGCCATATATCACATAAAAAAATATCATGGTAGCGCTCCGGGCGAGACGGCTTCTTTATGCCGTGATTCTCCCACACTTAATCTCCTCTTATTAATCATCTGTGTGAATTTCATCATCAAGAGCTGAGTATTGTGTTGTCCCAACAAGCAGATTTTCAAAAAATTGATAGCTAGTGATCAGTTTGCTCGTTCACCCAAAATCTATTTTTGTTTAATTTTAAAATCTGCCGCCAGTCCGGTTGTGACCACGGCTGCTGTAAAGTAGCCGAAACGTCAAGGAAAATATGTGAGTACACAATATGGTTTCTAATTAGAAAGTTCGTGTTTATAAAATATAACAATAATCGTTTATTTCAGGCAATACAATTTTACAGAGCATATATACATTGTGTTACCTAACATTAGAGACATTCAATTCCATAAGCATTAAATTCAATTCAAATCGAAGATATGTATAATCAATAGAAATAAACATAAATACAATCCCGGTCTTAATTAAATACCTACTTGCTACTTGTTGGGACGTTACATAGTTTGTAAGGTAATATTGTTACTAACACCTATGGACTTTATTTAATTGTATTAGTTATGATAAAATGTTTAAATAATTGTGATATTAAATAAATCCTAATGTTAACAAATGAAATAATTCAGATACATTAATTAATATAATATATTTATTAAATAATTAATATTTTATTAAATACTATATTTTGAAATATTTCTTAAATTATAGTGTACAAATTTTGGCGTCTGGATCTTAGTCTATAAACGTGCCACTGTTAACGTTTGCTTAAAAGGATTTAATTAAATTTGTATGGACATATCGATACTAGCATAATGATATGGGGTGTTATGTAAACTCAACCAAAAAGTGGTTTATTTCCTCGTGGTGTTTGCAATAATTTACAGATAATTGTACTACAATAGTAGTAATTAAGTATGGTTGATTTTTTACAGTTGATTAAACTACAATACGAGTAGTGAGTATGGTTTTTTTTTGTGCATTATACTCTAACGGATTTTTTTTTGTGATGTGGCAAACCTGATGGTATAAGTGATTGACACCGCCCATGGACACCCGTGGAATCACAAGTGCGCTGCCAACCTTTGAACCCTCCTTTCGGTACTTTCACTCACGCAGCGAAATACAGCAGAGACGCTCCTTCACGCCAATTTTCTGTGAGGCCGTGGTATCACACCACTTCAACCAATCATTCTGAACAATGTTAGTTCTACGTAACTGTTCACGGATACACTGTGCGTGCATATTTGATGTTCTCTGTGGTGGTAAATGTTTACCTTTTCACCCTGTAGGTACATGTGTGGCAAACAGCAAACAATGAAATCACACAATAACAACAATATAGCAAACTACTCCGAAACAAACTGGATTTCGACCCACGTGTCCACATCACGTGTTCGCGATTGCTTTGTATAGCACCCTAATTTGAAGCGAAGAAAGTGAAATCGTCGACCTAATTCTAATAGGACGTATCTCATTTTTTAACATTGGGCTTCTGAGGTACAAAAATTGTCCTCATCAACTCGGCAGGTAGATAAGAGTGCCTGATACAAAAAGTATAAAACATTGCCAGAATCCTAGGGACGCACCCCCGCATTAAGAAGGTTTTTGACACTGTGTTCGTCATGCGCTCGTGACTTTCCTCTGGTCATCATTTTAAGTACTACCCTAACATCCTTGGCCTGAATCCGGATAGAATCACCAGTCATGACAACGTGCTCTCTGCCAAACACAATTAATTTTCTATTGTGTCTGGTGCTTAAGGAGATAAAGGGAAAATACCTTAAATCCTTAAGTTTTTTCTTTTTTTTATGCTAGAGACGACAAACGAGCAGCGTGTCACCTGATGGAAAGTAATCAACGCCGCCCAAAAACATCCGCGAAATCAGAGAGATCGCTAATGTGTTGGCGACCTTTTTAAAAAAGAGTACGCTCTTCTTTTGAAGGTCCCTAAGTCGTAGCCGTCGGGAAAATCATTTAAGCACTTAAGCAGTTAAGTTGGCATTTATTATTTAAAAGAAAACTCACTTTATTTTTCAAAACACGTTAATTAAAAAATAACTGCATATTGTGGTTGTATTGCACGGGAACTGAATAAAAAAATGGCCTTTTTATTTTTCCAATTGATACGATCATTACTAACGATAAAATATCTCTCAGAAACCTTAGGTCTTACTTACACTTGTCTGTCGTGAAAGATATCCTTAGTACTGAATTACAGATTAGGTTTGTTTTCTTCAATCAATAAATAAGGGACCTTGCTTTCTAGTTCAAAACTAATGGCATAACATTCTCTGATTAAGGTTAAAAAACATTGTAAATCTCATTTCGAAATGGGTTTGTTTTTTCTTTCTCGTATTGATTTATTGAGACCCCAGGGCCTTCCCAAATAATGTTTCCCTTTTGTCTGTACTTTTTTTTACAAACTCGCCCTATTTTAACACTTGTCTACTATTTCACGAAACTCCCAATTCAATTTGAACTTTCAACGCTCACAATTTAAGTCTTTTTTGCAAAGCCGTTCCCTAACTTTACTATTGCCTTAGAGCAAACTTTTTCATAAGAAATCTTCGGACCAAATAGTTTCTTTGGAGCGACAGGTAGTTCGTAGAACTGTTCAGTGATTTCTTAGAAGTTTTTTGGCTGTCCACGTGGTTTATGTCGAGCAAAAACGATAAATCTAGATGCTTCTTTAGAGTTTGTTGCAAACTTTTGTGTGTCGTTTCTTTTATTTGAGGATAATAGCATTTCAAAAGCTAGGGGTTGTTTTTTATTTGGATTGAAAGAAAGTATTTTTTTTAACTTAAATTTCTTTAGCAGATACTAACAGTGGTCGACTAGTAAACGGATCATTTGAAATCCCGTGGACACCCGCCATCACCTAAATGAATACTTACCAGTGGAGTCACAAGTAGATAGAAGTGTGTAACTTTTACTGAAACGGCTCAGTGATCCGACTCAGCCAAATGATACACTGTTCCGAATCTCTAATGTTCCCTCCGAATGTATCATTCGACTCAAATGGATCTCGACTTCAACAAACAAGTGAGACGAATGATCCGAATGAGCGGATGATCCGAATGACCTGAATGATCCAAATGAGCGGAATGAATCACGGATCTATCTGAGAGCTGATGTTCCAAATGAAGCGTTTCACTGTTCCGCATCTCTGCACTGATCCAGATGCAAATTATCAAATGTTTCCAAAACGAGATACAATCAATTCATACAACTTTTCATACTTAGACCAGATTTCATACCAAGTAAGCAACTTGGTCAGTAAAATGTTTCTTTCTTTCTTATGCACTTGTATGACGGACCAGATCACTGAACAACATAAAACATAAAGTACTTAAATAGGTATATATTGGTCTTGGAACCTATGAAATAGCTGTTTTTTAGACACAAAAAGATATATAACTTTAAAACTATAATTTTATTTTGATTTACGACTGTATTTAATAATATTTCTTTTCCCGTTTGTTTTGGGATCCTAATGATTAATATATCATCATCAGCCCATTTAAGTCCCCACTGCTGGGGCACGGGCCTCCCTCAATCACATGAGGGGTAATTGCCATACTCACCACGCTTGGCAGACGGGTTGGCGAGGGTTTTGATATAAATGCAGAGTTTTCCTTCTCTGGGTGCTGATGATCATGCCAGCAGCTTTACCTTAGTCGCCTTTTACGACAGCTCGGTGAGGGTGGCCTATTCTACTCTGCCGGGGACCACATGGCGTCACACGGCAAGGTTATCATACTATAATTTTATTTTGATTTACGACTGTATTTTATAATATTTATTTTCCCATTTGTTTTGGGATCCTAATGATTTGTTGAGTTAGATAGATAATATCACTCTTTTTAGTGACATTATAGTCCATTCAGGTATGTGAAGGTGAATAGGACAGTTCTATTTTAACATTAAAAGTGAGACGCTCTTTTTAAACCTAACCGATATTTTTAAGAATCGAGAATATTTTCTTTAGAAATCTAATCGACTTTTAATTTATTTATTTTGATCCTAATCAACGTTTTATTAAGTACGAATTTCAACTATCTGGATATGGAATACAGTATGCAAATATTCTTAGTGGTACATACGCAATAAAGCATTAATAATGAAATAATATTCATCTGAAAAATAACAACTCTCGCTTGACGTGTCGGAACCACTTTCATCACCAAGAGAAATAACCACTCATTGGTCCCTATTGCAATCCATGCGGACATATTTTGCACGAGACAATAATCGATGGTTAGATGGCTGCCATACCGATTACTGATTTATTGTGTCAATCCCTATGAGCGAAAATTCCGATTAGCGCATTATGCAATTCATAAGATATTTTTTACAAATTGTATTGTTAATAATTATTTTAAGTTCTTGTTCAGATTAATTGAGAAATATTAATACTTGATATTTTAGAAGAATGTGAGCTCAAAAAATTTAATGATTTTTACAGCTTCATATTTTTATTTGTAAAAAAATTGGATGCATGATCTGAAACGTTTTAACTGTCTTATTCACCTTCACATACTAAATGGACTAATAGTAAATACTGGAATTAATATTATTGTATTAAATCATGTCGGAGGCCAAGATCCAATTCGGGTCGCTGAGCCAGCATAGTTAGTAGTATTATTGTATTTGTGATTAAATAAAAAATATCTTGAAAATTACTCTTTTTTATTTGGCAGAAGTGTCGTTTTTATAAATTTTTTTTTCATAAAAGCTACTCTACGCGTTCCTTAATGTTTTTCATTAAAGCACAGTTAATTAAGGAATAGTAGCATTAATAGTTACTTTACAAATTAACAAAAAGGTGGTACGGAAAATCCAACTTCTTAGAAAATCGCCGTACAAAAAGGCAATCAAGTGTTCATCACACGAATGGTTGTTCTGAGTCAGATTCGAATCCACGACTTTGGCGTACGCAGCAGGATCAGTACCTATTGAGCCATCGGGCCCGTCAAATAATTTCCAGTAATTGTAATATCCATGCAGCGGCCAATCTCAACGATCAGCCATGTACGCAGCAGGATATATCGCGCTCAAGTGTGCGCGCAAACACAATTTCCTTACATCCAATGAGACACTACTATGACAGGACCGGAGAGGGATCGGGCGCAGTGCAGTAACGTGCTTCCCGAGGCACGGGGGTACAGACTCCGCGCTGTCACTAAGAATTTCTTACCGAAAACTTAGGTACACATTTTTGGCCCGACCCGGGGATTGAACCCGGGACTTCTTACGCCGCCGTCGCTTAAAAGTGCGACCCACTGCGCCACCGAGGCAGTAATTGTAACTAATAATGACAGCACAATAAATTGCATTTGCAAACATTTTCACTTAACCCTTTCGGCGGCACACGTGCGTCTGACTAACACTCAACAATGCAACAAATGCATTCGCTTATATTCCTAATATGGGGATTTTTATGCCCCAGGCCAGCTGGTGAATGCCAATCCAACTGCAAGACGAATCCAAGGTGAAATAGTGCATTCTTCATTGACGCGTAACTGATTAAGCTAAAAATATACTCTCTCGTTGTAATTATATTTTATCTGGTTTCTTATTGGATGGTATTACTAACGACCAGCCGTGTGGTCCCGGCAGAGTAGAATAGGCCACCCTCACTCTTACCGAGGTGTCGTAAAAGGCGACTAAGGTAAAGCTGCTGGCATGATCATCAGCACCCTGAGAAGGAAAACTCTCCATTTATATCAAAACCCTCGCCAACCCGTCTGCCAAGCGTGGTGAGTATGGCAATTACCCCTCATGTGATTGAGGGAGGCCCGTGCCCCAGCAGTGGGGACTTAAATGGGCTGACGATGACTAACGATTTGACGATCCGTTTGGATCAGTGGCAGTGAACAGCGGGTTTGATCTCCGCAGAGTGCAAACATTTGTGTGCATGAACATGTCTGTTTGCATTGGTCTGTGTGTTATCTTTATATTATAATTATGTATTTACAAAAGAAAAGTATTAAATGTACATAATCACTTATTGTGGAACACAGGTGGTAAATGGTAACATCGTTTATACATATGCGCATTATGCGCTACAGTGACCTTCCTCGTAAGGCGTACAAAATATTTTACAAAAGCTCAATGATTAAATAATAAAATTAAAATATCAGTAATAAAAATTTACAAAGAACAAGAAAAATATTAGGTGAAAAAAATCATGCAATAATAAATCTAATTATATTTATATGTCATTTTTAATATTACTATTTGATAAAAATAGGGTGAGCCTCTCATAGCCACTGCGACCAGTAGATGATCTATTGTGGCAGCCCCATAACCTATTACTGCACCTCATGTAGCTCCAGTTCCAGGATAACTGACCGACCGATGACTGATTGAATGACCGGATGGCGCAATTGGTAGTGACCCTTCCTCTTACGCCAAAGGTCGTGTGTTCGATCCCCACCCTGGACAAACATTCGTGCGATGAACACTTGTGTTTGTTCAGTGTCTGGGTGTAATATATGTATTTAAGTATATATTTGTGTTCCTCTGTTGTCTGATATCTGTAACACAAGTGCTTACGCTACTTAGTACGGAATCAGGTCAACGTATGTGATGTTGTGAGAATTATTTTTATTATTAATATTATTATAAACCCGAGAATGGACCTGATGGGGGAGCTTTTGATCTCGTCTGCCGAGATCATGTGTGCTCCCAGGTGCCGGCTTCTGCAACAGTGCAGCGCTATGCACTCGTCGAGGACGTGGATAACGGAGGAGTGGAAAAAATATATGTCATTTACATTTTTTTTTCAGAAAATAATTCACTTAATGTCAGTTGGTCTAGTTTAGTAATAGATGCAGCACTGTGTTTCGCTGCGTGAGTGGAGGCCCAATACGGGGGAAAGGTGGGTTTCAAGGTTGGCAGCGCACTTGTGACTCCACTGGTGTCACTAGTGTCCATGGGCGGTGACAATAGCGTATACGACTAAGCTCAAGATTTTACAAAATATAAATATTTTATCAAAATATAGGTCAATATGTGCCAATGGCAAAAATTCTCAATTAGAAATATAACGTCTAGCCGGTTTTATGGTCATTCAAAGATTCATGGGCAAGTCCATTTTTAAAGTATGAAATTATTAAAAAATAATTATACCATTGAAGAACCCATACAATTTGCACCAATTATTATAATAGAACCATTGACATAAACGAAACATTTGATATAGCTACCATACAAAATTCAAATGAAATGCATACAAAATACTTAAGTGTGACGTCACATCTAAGTAGCCATTTGTATGGAGCGTGTTGGGTTTGCCCAAAATAATGTGATTTTAAAGTTGTGATATCTCAGGTAGTTTAAATGAGAATCAAGTGATTCTTTCAACGATGTTTCTATCATTGAGAGGTCTTTTGATTGCAAAAAAAAAAAAAAATGTCGTATACCGTATTGCTTACCATCAGGTGACCCGTATGCTCGTCTGCCGCCTTAAAAAAACACTGAAAATCTCTACTCCACCCAAACTGACAAAGCGTACTCTTCCAATCCAATTTAAACCGCGCAGCCCGACATTATCTTTCAATTTGCCCAAAAGAACCGGAATCACAATGGAGACCGCGTCGCAAAAACCAATTTTGCTCCAATTATAATTCTTGTCACGTTCGTGAACAAACAAGATGCGAGCAACAAGCTTATTTAGGCCAGTGCAGTGCAGGCTTGCACTCGTTTACAAGTTAAATCGACGGAACCTCCGGTAATTAATTGGGGGACTGTTCCGGGACAACACTAGAGCGGCTGGAGCGGGAAACGTGGAGGAGGCAGTTCAATAGTTCTCGTAGTTCCTTGTCTTTTACCAACTGAAGTTGAATGAATGAATGAATGAATGAATATACTTTTATTGCACTCAAAATAAAGTATGAAAACTTAAAACTAGATATTACAGGATGTGTACAACGAAGACGGCCTTATCACTATGAGTGATCTCTTCCAGGCAACCTTTGGATAAAGGACACTTGATGAAGGTGTAGGGCGGTGCAATCTTAAATAATTTATATACTAACACAGAAAGTTTAAATGCAAATACATAAACAAAATATGAATAAACTAATACATACAATATATATAATATATATGATTAATAAATAGATAAATATAGCAACTAAAATAATAGCAATGGATCCCAAAGCAGACGAGTGATTGGTGAAACTATAGATACTACAATGGATAAACTGCTTCTATATAAAACATCTTTCTATCGAACTATCTCCTGCAGTATGTCCAAAACTATGCGGCTTTCAAACATTCAAGAAAAGATCTCTGAACAGAACTTTCTTTAACCCTCATTTGAGACAGGATAGATAGACAGATAGATACACTTTATTGCACAAAATTTACAGATCTTAGCCTAAGTTATTATACTAAAACAATGTAGGCGGTCTTATCGCTAATAGCGATCTCTTCCAGACAACCTCAGGGTAGAGGAAAAGTATAGCAAATTAAGAAAAGGGGTAAGGCAGGATATTTTTTTGCGTGATAGGTGGCAGACGAGCAGATGGATCACCTAATCGTAAGTGATTGCTGAATGAACATCTGCTTATGAACATCCGTTCATGGGCAGCAGCAATAATTTACGATTGAAGTCACTATTGAAGTCACAAGTAATAATACCCTCCAACCGGCGGGTACGGCGGCCACGTACGCAGGATATATTATAGTGCTGAAGTGTGTGCGCAAACACGAGTGCACTCTTTATTCCATTACCCTCATATTCCGACACTACTGTGACACGACCGGAGAGTGATCGAGCGCAGGACCAACAGCTTAACTTGCTTTCCGAGGCACGGGGGTACAAGACCGCCAGCTTCCAGACTCAAGATTGCCACTAAGAATTTCTTACCGAAAACTTAGGTACAAATTTTTGGCCTGACCCGGGGATCGAACCCGAGACCTCTTGCGCAGCCGTCGCTTTAAAGTGCGACCCACTAACCAATGCGCCACTGAGGCAGTCGGTCAAAGTCACAAGTAACCAACCTTTAAACCCCCCTTTTCCTCGGATTGAGCCTCCAGCATCCTCACTCACGCAGTTCAACACAGCAGGGCAAGAGGGTATGCATAAGGAGGCATTCCCCAGCGTCAAAAAAAAAAAAAAAAAGGGACGCTGCTTATCGCTAGTTTTCTGCCAGGTTGTGGTATCACTATGGCAGAGCCAGCCCAGCCCATTCATGCTGTAGCGTGGCTCTCCCATGCTTAAAAATAATAATATTATTATAAAGATTAAGAAACACGGCAGCTAGGTGCTCATTCCAGAGTTCACACGAACGTGGTAGAAATGAAGGCTGGAAGCGTTGTGCCATGCCATGTCTTTGACCGGCGAAGAAGCAAGAACATCGGCGTAAGAACTGTGCTGTATTTCACTGCTTGAGTGGTTAAAGGTTGGCAGTGCATTTTTGACTCCACTGGTGTCGCGGGTGTCCATGGGCGGCGGCAATCATATGTCATCAGGTGATCCATCTGCTCGTCTGCAACTTATCATATAAAAAAATGTAATCCCGCTGTTGATTTTGATATCCGTAACACAGGTGCATGAGCTACCTATATTGGAGTCAGATCAATGTATGTGATGTTGTGAAATGAGAAATTGACTGCCTGAATAGAAAGCGACGGCTGCACTAAGAGCACCTAAACTCGATTCCTGGGACGCTGTTGTCAAAATTTGTAAATGAGTTTTGCGTCAATTACAGTGTAAGCACGGAGTCTTCTAGTTGGTGGTCTAAGAGACCCTTGCAAACAATCGTCTTAACGTGCTTTCCTGCTACCGATCCCTCCGGTCGTGTCGCACCAGTGTCCCATTACCATTATAAGGGTAAGGAAATGGAGAGTGCACTTGTGTTAAAGCGCACTTGAATACCTATATCTTGCCTGCCTACATGGTTGACCGTTCAGACCGTTTTGGAGACCACGCTGCGTTTCGCTGCTTGAGTGAGGGAACCAGAGACCCAATCCGAGGGAAAGGGGAGTTAAATGGTTGGCAGCGCATTTGTGACTCAACTGGTGTCTATTTACTGTGGTATTACCTACATGCCGTTAGCCGTGTGGTCCCCGGCAGAGTAGAATAGGCCACCATCACTTTTACCGAGGTGTTGTAAAAGGCGACTAAGGTAAAGCTGCTGTCATGATCATTAGCACCCAGAGAAGGAAAACTCTGCATTTATATCAAAACCCTCGCCAACCCGTCTGCCAAGCGTGGTGAGTATGGCAATTACCCCTCGACGATTACCTACATTCTTTATATCTGAAATGCTTTTATGCGTTTTGTTTGTTGTACAAAAATAATTAATAATTCTCACAACATCTCATACGTTGACCTGATTCCGTACTAAGTAGCTTAAGCACTTGTGTTACAGATATCAGACAACAGAGGAACACAAATATATACTTAAATACATATATTACACCCAGACACTGAACAAACACAAGTGTTCATCGCACGAATGTTTGTCCAGGGTGGGGGTCGAACCCACGACCTTTGGCGTAAGAGGCAGGGTCAGTACCAATTGCGCCATCCGGCCAGTCAATATACAATAAAAAGTATATACCCATCTACCAATCTACCTATGTATTCGTAGATCTTCGTCCAGTGTTTGAAGCAAAGCAGTGTCCCCCGGATCGCGTACGCTGAAATCGTATTAACCGTGGGCCACTTTAATTAATGTCAACTTACTCGTAAGCAATGCAAGTGCATTCGTGATGCGGTCGCGTGCTGTGTTTGTTTCGTGGAATTAGAGTTTGATTGTGTCGACTCGTTTGTGGCGCTTGTTAATTTAAAAAATCGATGCAGCTCGGGGCGGGTTTGTTTACTGCTTTTTTGGAGGAGGGAGTGGGTTTTAAGAGATAGAAGTGTAAGGTTTTGTTGGTCGAGTAGAGGAGAAAAACTGTTTGCTAGCTTTTGATCTTTTATTCTCCGCCGCATTAACGTGGGAAACCGCAGACTGGAGCAATGCCAAGGCCTCACAAAAAACCAGCGTAAAGCAGCACTGTGCTGCTGTCTCTCTGCGTGAGTGTGGGTACCGGAGGGCCAATCCGGGTAAAAGGGGGGTTGTGACTCCACTGGTGTTGCGAGCTGCTTGGGGGGTTTGGGGGCAGAATCTTGCCCGCCATGTAGTCGGGCTCTATCTGGGGAGAGTCATGGATCATTAAGGCTTCGTGCTGGTCATAACGGTCCCTCCTCACTTAAAGATGATACAGCCCAGGAATTTTAGTCCGTAAACCCCCACCGTCGCGGGGGGAGTCCGACATAACCCGTCCTCTCCACGATGGATGGGTATGCGTAATGCATTTCTTCTCTTCATCATCATCATTTCAGCCAATAGACATCCACTGCTGGACATAGGCCTCCCCCAATGATCTCCAAACGGATCGGTCCTGTACCGCCCGCATCCAAGGGATTCCTGCTACCTTCACCAGATCGTCGGTCCACCTTGTGGGAGGCATCTCCTGGTTGATAAAAAAAAAGTCCAGCAATCGTGCTTATGCCTTGCCAGGCGTTAGTTCAGTTATGAAAAAATAATAACGTGAAATTAGATATAAGCATTGTAGTTGAAGCAAACGAGATAATGGCTTTCGTAGCTCTAGAAGGCAAATATAGGAAACCGCTCGGCACATATTGCCAAAAACGCAAGCCGAAAGTTTCCAGCTCCAAAACTCAACCAGTCATATGAAACCCGTACATATACGAAACGAAACAACTCCGCAAAGACAACGCGAAACTATCATGAGCGTCTCTCAAACAAATAAAAGTCAACTTCTGCCGAAACTCTGCGAATCAGCGGCCACGAAACTTTGCCGAATATTCAAAAAAGGTTTGCCAAATAAAATTTCTACTCACGACCAATGTTGGAGTTGGGCAACTCCTCGGCTAGTCTACTATAAAGTGTCCGAAACATCTGTTGTATGAACATTCGCGCAAACTTTAGACTGCAGCCTTCCTCATCTATAACTTTAACGCACTAAAGTATATTTTCCCGTGGCGCGAAATCGTTGTACACTTGCACGAAGTTAGCTCGGTTTTGTACTCTCAATAGACTTGAAGCTTGTTCATAAAAATAAAGGGGTCTTGAGAATGACTGAGACTAATACGCCGTGGGGCTTTACTTGTAATTGTGTTATAAGTTTGGCAATATACGATCTTGATCTTTATTCAGAAGTCACTCAAAGTAACAATAGGGTTTTGGAGGTGTTGCATTTCAATAGTTCATTAGCTTTTATATGTATTACAAATGCGTATATCGAAACTAGTGAAAAGCGGGCCCACTGCCACTGTTCGCTTGACATTATAAAAACTGTTAAGTAACAAGTTCGTTTCCAGGGATATATAAATACAAGCGAAAATGAACCTAATTCTATTAGAAGGGTCATACGATGGTAAGATTTAGTTGAGTCCGAATTTCGTAGGTTTGGGTGCGTACTACCTACATAATAGGTAGCAGAATCTATCAAAATAATTCTTATGACACAGACATAAGTTAATTAGTCTTACTTAATGAATGAATATTTTATTTAGAAAAGCTAAAGATTTATTGAATTCGTCATCGCATGAAAACACTTTGAATCTAGAAAGTTCGCCGCCAGTTTCTTGAACTTCTCTCTATATTTTGCGAGAAGGAAGAGGTGTTCCAGGCTGGTGATCCCGGTTCACTCCCGAATATCGCATCGACGATTTTTTTCTTAAGTCCAGGACGTCTATTCCCATTTTATTTGCCCATCATTATGAGTCGATAATTTTTTTGGTCAAAAGGCTAACGCTTGACCACAATCACACCTGATGGAAAGCAATGTTGAGGTCTAGGATGATAGGCGTTTTTTTTTTGCCTAAAAGATGCCCGTTCACTCTTGCCTTAAAGATGTCCAGATTATTGTGGTCAGGAAAAAAATACCTCGGCAGGGAGTTCCATCATTTTAAATGTGGGAGCGAATATTAAAACATAGATTTGAAAATCCCAAATACAAATCATAACCATAAAGCACCTAACCAACACCCTCCATTAGATTGCGCCATCAATGTGTCAAGATATCAATAAATAAATATATAACAGCTACTTCACGTTCATTTCTGTAATAAAGAACCGGGGCTTAACGTCTAAAACATTCATGGTAATTGCATGGTGGTTCAAATTACGTAATTGTTCCTTTCCATCAGCTCGACCATGGATCAAATTGTAGGGGATTGTACGAATAACTGTATTTGGTGCGTGGGAGGGGTGAAAAGTGGTTATCGGTGATTGCAGGAAAGCTGAGTCTATTTTCAGAATTTGACTGTTCTCTTAAAGTTTTCATTGGAGGTTTAAATCTTCATTAAAATTATACTGCCCTTTCATGTGTCAAAAGAAGAGACAAGGACATTGCCAAAGTTCAAAGTTAACATTAATTTTTCATCTAATGAAAGATTAACTCTGATTATACACTTGCTGTGTGGTCCCGGCAGAGTAGAATAGGCCACCCTCACTCTTACCGAGGTGTCGTAAAAGGCGACTAAGGTAAAGCTGCTGGCATGATCATCAGCACCCAGAGAAGGAAAACTCTGAATTTACATCAAAACCCTCGCCAACCCGTCTGCCAAGCGTGGTGAGTATGGCAATTACCCCTCATGTGATTGAGGGAGGCCCGTGCCCCAGCAGTGGGGACTTAAATGGGCTGACGATGATGATGATGATGATGATGATGATGATGATACACTTTCTGCAACTCACAATAAGAATTGGTAGAGTGACTCGACTTTAGCATCTAAATTTTAATTGATTGTGTATGATTTATTTATTAATGAAATTTGGATTGTCTAATGAAATGTTCTTAAAGATTTTAATTTGTAATTTGATACCTAATTTGATGTTATATGGCACTTAGCTGAAATAATTCGGACGAACATAATATCTGCTTGTTGATAGATCGACTAAACATGCGTAAATTACTTATAGAATAAGACCATATATGTACCTACATAATATGTTCATGTTTTATGCAAATAAGGATGATTTGTATTTCTATTTATTTGTGACTTTTTTAAAATCAGGTGATCTACTTGCAGCATAAAAAAGTGAAAAAAAAATTAAGTATTTTTTAATATGTATTGATAAATACATCACAGTGATAAAGTTTAAGGTGATGGGTAGGGCACACTAGCGAGGCCAATTGATTTTAATTTTTAGCTACTAAACCGGATCTATTTTAAACAATTTCGGGATTACAACCTCTCGGCAATCACTTATACTGTTTATCAAATAACCATGCACAAATGTTGGATCCAACGCGTACGCGAATAATTGATTACCGCCAAAAGCGGCCACTTTTAGCGTGAATCAATTTTTCGCGTAGGTACAAACACGGACGCAACATTTGTGCATGGTTATTTAATAAATAGTATAAGTGTTTTCCGAGAGGTTGTAACCCCGAAATTGTTTAAAATAGATCCGGTTTAGTAGCTAAAAATTAAAATCGATTGGCGTCGCTAGTGTGCCCTACCCGTCGCCTTAAGATAAAGCGCAGAAATCATTGAATCGACTAGCTGAACATCCTTTTTTTTTCTTCAAGAAAGGCAGAGTAGAAATGGGATTACCAGCTTATAAAATGGCTTATCATGACCCATCATTACTATACAAAAACATATAAACGTGGATTCTATTGTTAATACTCGCGCATTTCAAAACTTAGTGGTTGGACTCATTACATATAAAAAATCTTGGACAAGACACATTTCACAATGGAATTTTCTATTTGAAACTTTTTGATGCATAAGCGCATCGAGATCTAACCTAATTCTAATCCTAAAAAATATGACCTGAAAATTTCCCACCAGGCCGTCGCTGCCATTTTGAATTTCAATATGAGTAACTTGACTACATTTGAAATGGTGAGCGCTTGAATTTTTTATTTTTCCATCAATATTTTCCATCTCAATTATAGAAAAAGCTAGAGGTTAAAAGTTAGTGTTTTTCCAATCAGTGTTCCGTATTTAATTTCCTAGAACACAATCATACAAAGGCATGAGAATGAACAGTCTCTAATAAGTTAATTCTATGTGAATTCAATTAGAGTTGAATTTCATTAACTAATTTCAATTAGAATTAATTTTTACGATATTACAGATAATCATTTAAATCGGAGTTAATTGTGATTTTTTATTATGTAAAAATACACCTACCCGGTCGATATTCCCGACCCCATGTTCCGAAGCTGGCTCTGAATACGAACTGGGAAGGATAGGTATTACCCAATATTTTTGATGAATAATGAATAATAATGAATGGAGTCAAAAGTGCGCTGCCAACCTTTGAACCCCCTTACACCCGGATTGGGCCTCCGGTACCCTCACTCACGCAGCGAAACACAGTGCTGCTTTTCGCCGGTTTTCTGTGAGGCCGTGGTATCACTCCAGTCGAGCCGGCCCATTCATGCTGAAACGTAGCTCTCCCTCGGTAAAGATTTAAGCAACTTAAAACTATTTATAAGTACTTATATATAATTTAACATGTTAATACATATATGTATATGTCATAATCCATAATGATACATAATGATTGATACCACCGGCTAGGAAAGTTCTGGTCGAGAAGATCCGGAGAAATTCGCAAGTTCCTCTTGTTAATCGTCAAGCTTTCATACAATGTTGTGTCTTCATCATACCAAGCCATACAGTTTAAATGTAATACAAAATAAAATAAATGAAATAATAATAAATATTTTGAGGTAAACCGAAGTAGACCAGTTCCCAAAGGTGGCACCTGTTCACAAGTATGACGTATGTGTCAGCCATTATTTCATTCAACGATATGAGAGGGATGAGGGATGCAATGACCCACATAGCCCCAGAAAAATTTGGGTGAGCATGGCTACTTAGGTTCTCCTCATAGGTCACAAAGAGTAACGCTTTAAAATCCGAAGACGGACCCCTAAAATATAGAGGTCACTCCGACAAATACCGAACAATTTCATACGTCACAGAGCCGCCGACCAAAAAGGCGTAGGTATCGAAAAAACACCTTTCAGCTAGCAAATTCATAATGCTGAAAAAGGTTGAAAGGGCGAAACAAAACCGCGGTCGGGCCCAGTTATAATCCGGTGTGTTCCGGTTTTCGGCGGTCGGTGTTTTTGCCCCTTTTTCTAATTTTGCCGCGGAAAACACCTTCGGTGTAAAAATTCGGGTCCGTATTAGTGTGGGTTTTTAGGCTTTTGAGGTGTTGTGGGATAGGGAAGATTTTGTTTTTGGTAAAAAATATCGGTAAACATCGTTGGCTTATCCTTTGCTATTTGATATTCTATGGGGGTTTGTTTTTATTGAACTTTAAGTTGGTTTTCGTTAAAACAGCAACTTACTTGCTCGGACTCTTGTCTGAGCTAGTAGGGGTATTCCCAATTTTATTTCAGTAGGTTCAACTGTGGGCCCTGGCAACTGTCGCCCTGTTGGTCTAGTTTTAAGTCCTGGGTTCGATTCCTGGGTCGAGCAAAAGGTATGTTTCGAATTTTTCGAACATAGCTAGGGTTTGTGATCATCAATCCGCATTAGGCAAGCGCGGTGATTAGAATCCCATCATAGTAGTGATGACTTGATTGCTATGATGGATGCCTTTTCCCTGCAGTGGTACAGTTTAATGGCTGATACTTTACTTTACTCCAAAGTAATTGAACCAATTCAATTGAGTAGTAAAGTAACTATCGACAGCTCATATCGAATCAAGCACTTACAAATTTCGTCGGTTTAATAACGCGTTCAGTGGTCTAATTGCTAGAACATGCACCCGGATTGTGGAAGGTGTGGGTTCGAGTTCCTCCTGAACACGAGATGAAATTTTTAAATGTTTTATTTATTTAAAAATAAATGGCAAAAGATTGCTTATAAAAATATCAACTATTGATTTAGCAGTCTCATCTTAACTGGTGGTCAAATATTTGTAATAATATTTCTACTGGATATTGTAAATATACCTACAATATTGATGAGACTATCGACAGCTCATGTCGAATCAAGCACTTACAAATTTCGTCGGCTTAATAACGCGTTCAGTGGTCTAATTGGTTGAACATTCACCCGGATTGTGGAAGGTGTGGGTTCGAGTCCCGCCTGAAAACTAGATGAAATGTTTAAGGTGTGTTATTTACTTAAGAATAAATTGCAAAAGATTGCTTTAAAAAATATCAACTAAGGTAACTTTGTATCCAAACGATTCAATATTATGAGTATGAGTAATTTTCTTCTGGAGTAAGAATCAAACCTATAACCCTCCTTCCCTTCAACGCCTAGTGGGAGAAATAACCACAAATTTGAACCACCAACCTCCTGTTTGGGAGGCCTTACGTTCTTATCCACTCGTACTATTGTTTAATAGAACCCTCAAGAAAAGAGAGTACTCCCTTTTAAAAAAGCCGGCAGCGCACCTGTGATTCTTTAGACGTGGCAGGTGTCCATGGGCGGCGGTAATCGCTTATTATCAGGTGATACGTCTGCTTGTATATAAAATAAGTTTTTGGTAAGGATTAAGCCGTGTGGTCCCGGCAGAGTAGAATAGGCCACCCTCACTCTTACCGAGGTGTCGTAAAAGGCGACTAAGGTAAAGCTGCTGGCATGATCATCAGCACCCAGAGAAGGAAAACTCTGCATTTATATCAAAACCCTCGCCGACCCGTTTGCCAAGCGTGGTGAGTATGGCAACTACCCTTCATGTTTTTGAGGGAGGCCCGTGCCCCAGCAGTGGGGACTTAAATGGGCTGATGATGATGATGATGAAGGATCATCATTGGCACTGTAAGTAGTGCCTTGAACTTTAAGTGACGGCTGCGCTTGATATCCTCTGTTCGATTTCCGGGTTAGGTCAAAATTTGTACCTGAGTTTTTCTGTTCAGAAATTCCCAGCCTCAGGCCGGAGTATGGAAGTTGACGGTCTTGTGCCCCCGTGCCTCGAAAATCACGTAAAGCCGTAGATCTTGCGCCCGATCCCTCTCCGGTCGTGTCACACTTGTGTCCCATCGGGTTATGAGGGTGAGGGAATAGAGAGTGCACTTGTGTTTGCGCACACATTTGAGCACAATATTATGTACGCAGGATATAAATCCTGCGTACGTGGCCGCCGTACCCGTAATCGGTTGGAGGGTATTATTACTTGTGACTTCAATAGTGACTTCAATCGTAAATTATTGCTGCTGCCCATGAACGGATGCTCGTGGGCAGATGTTCATTCAGCAATCACTTACGATTAGGTGATCCATCTGCTCGTCTGCCACCTATCACGCAAAAAATATCCTGTCTCAAATGAGGTTTGAAGAAAGTTCTGTTCAGAGATCTTTTCTTGAATGTTTGAAAGTCGCATAGTTTTGAAAATACTACAGGAGATAGTTCGATAGAAATATGTTTTATATAGGAGCAGTTTATCCATTGTAGTATCTATAGTTTCAAATTATTATTATTTGGTAAGAATGTCCTAATAGGTGGAAATTTAGGTGCGCCGTCCTTTTAACCTTTAGTCACCTTATTATAAATCACGATCTAAATTTATTACCATACTAAAACTTATGTCATCCCGTTTCAACACGCAATGTTAAAAAAGGCTGTCACGACTATTATTCCGTGACTGTCCTTAGTTTCGCGATTTGTAATAAGGGGGTTGAAGTCTAAACAATCCGTCGCCTTTTGCTCTCCGTTTTAATTTACTATCTAACCATTACTTAGGTGCTCTTTAACCGGTTCTTAACCAGTTTAAACCGATCTCACCCGGTTTAGAGTGAACATTAATAGTGAATTAGAGTGGTTGTTGGGAATTACAGCAATTTGTTACCAGTTGCAATGGCTAGGAGATTTGTTGCGCAACAAAACGCTTGTTTGAACATCTCCTTATGTTATTGTCTTTGTCCAATGTGTTTGGAGTTCTGTTGGTCTATATATGGCTTTGCAAAGTCTTTATAAGTGGGTCTTATATTGGGGAATTAGCTAGAATTGGGGAATTAAATAGGACGACCCGTTTGGAACAGTGGTAGAGAACATTGCCTTTGGTTCAAGGTTAGCTAGTTCGATTCCCGCACAGTACAAACATTTGTGTGCATAAACATGTCTGTTTGTATTGGTCTGTATGTTTTATTTATATTATAAATATTTATTTACAAAAGAAAAGTATTATATGTATAAATTCTTAATCACCATGTTGATTCTAATGTGTAACACAGGTGCTTGAGCTACCTATCTCGAAGTTAGGTCAATGTATGTGATGTCGTGAAATATTTGTATTTGTATGCAAAAAAAATCTTGAAAATGATGTTATTTAATTCGTTCTTAAGTCTATTTGATTGTAGCTGGTAGACGTAAATCTTTGTCTTAATTACCTGTCCGTTTTTTTAAAAGAATATATATATTTAATATTACTTCCTCTATCTTTAAATATAAATGATCCCGTAGCACAACACCCTCGCTGCGATATGCACCACAATGATACCGCCGTATTTTCGCAATGATTTGAAATCTTTTGGACATCCAAGATATTAACATTAGGTTCCCATACGAATTAGGATTGGTTTGCACAACAAAATAATGAGTACAAATAACCAGGCAGTGCAAATAATATATTGTGTGTTGTGACCTCCAACATAAATGGCCCCACTCAGCCTATGTCATGACCCTGATTTTCAGTAGGGCCAGCTGAGTGAGTGCCACGGACGTCAGCCTTGTATACCTAGTGTACACACTAGCACTTGTGTTTGCGCACACACTTGAACACTATAATATATTCTGCGTAAGTGGCTAATCGTTGAGATTGGCTGCCGAAATCGGTTGGAGGATATTATTATTATAATGCTACATCCAGATTGTCCAGGGTGGGGATCAAACCCTGGTGCTTTGGCATCTGATGCAGGGTCAGTACCAAATGTACTATCGGCCTAATGTAGATAAAGTGCGCAAGCTACTTAGTACGAAATCAGGTCAATGTATGAGATGATAGAAAACAATCATCTATAAATCGAATCTGGAATCTCAAGCACAGCATAAAAGTACGCTTACCAGCTAGCCTACTCCATGATGGTGGCTCGATATTGAAACATAGATACAGTTCTATTTACCTCTCTCCACAAAGCTAGTTCCATAATTCGTAGTGAACGCACAAAGTAACTGTCAAAGTAAGTCAGAAAACGTTCACCTCCAGCGAGCTAATAAAGCCGTATTTGCGATCCACCACTGTATATTACTTGAGGCTTGCACGCGCAGAAATTAATCAAAGAGAAATATTCATGGCGACACATGCCATGAAACGATAATGAACTCAGATCGCGGGAGGTTTGAGGAGGAAGATGAGGCGGAAGTGAATAATTAATATCTGACAGATCAACTGGTTGCAAGCGATTGCCGCCGGCCCATGGACGGGTGTCCATACCAGTCATAAGTGCGTTAGCAACCATTACCCTTCTCCGCGAATTAGGTCTCCAGTACTATCACTCACTCGGCAAAACACGGTGTAGACGCTGTCAGCCCTCCGGCCCATTCATGACCAAGTTCTCCCGAGTCAAAGGAGGTTGGTCTTCTTCTTCTTCTTTGTGCGGGCTTTTCCGCAATCAGTTTTGCCCATTTCGCGTGCGGAGGGTGAAGTCGGCCGGTGTCACTTCAATCAGCCGAGTTCTTCAAGGAAACCTATCAGCGCCTTAGTGTTGCTGAAGAAAAGAAGGTTGGTATTTTCTTAGTATTTAATGTAGGTACAATATTTTGAGCTGTAGAGTTCCACGTAGTAAACCTTCAGAAAGACCGAAACTTGAGGTTTTTTTACAATGTTTCTTTTGTTGCCGAACTAACGGTAGAAATAAATTCGCACATAGACTAGAAAAATCCAAACGTGTGTGCTCTAATTTGATATGTGCTCTCGTTTGATAAATATTCTTCTCATTGAGAGACTATCGCTCAGCAATATGCTTGACTATTCAGATTTTTTTTATGTGATAGGTGGCAGACGAGCAGACGGATCACCTGGTGGTATGCGATTGCCGCCGTCCATGGACATCCGACACCTGTGGAGTCACAAGTGCGCTGCCAACCTTTAGAGACCCTTCCCCCGTATTGAGCCTCCGGCACCCTCACTTACGCAGCAAAACAGCACAGTGCTGCTTCACGCCGGTTTTTCTGTGAGCAAGCCCATTCATGCCGGAACGTGGCTCTCCTACGGCCAAGAATATATTTATATCATTGAGCTACTATCGCTCAGCAATCTGCTTGGCTATTCAGCATATTTTGTAATAACCGCCAAGATCTCTTGTTTTACACCAAACAAGCCACACAGGGTTAGGTGCTCGCGTAAAACAATACGGCTAGCGGGAATGCCTCCGTCTGCCTTAACAATTAGTATAGAGACATTGCCCCGGGCTGGTGTTGTCAAACGTCCCCTGACACAATACCTGCCGGATTACGCGGCAGGTTCACGCATTCCAACTAGTGAGGATCGATGCCAAGTCACTAAGGCTCGAGTAGTTCTAAAGAAATATCGGGTCATTCGTTAGAGCCCTCAAAAGAAGTCCCGTGATAAGCGCGCTTCAGTCGTCATCAACATTCAATTTGAGCTTCATCCTTATAGACACTAGGAATCTCAAATTTTAGTTCCGTATTTTTCAGTGGGACTTCTTTCGTGGTGCCGACTATACTGACGCTGCCTCAGCGATCCAAAATGGCCCGCTTCAAAGTTTCATCATCATCATCATCAACAGCCCATTTAAGTCCCCACTGCTGGGGCACGGGCCTCCCTCAATCACATGAGGGGTAATTGCCATACTTACCACGCTTGGCAGACGGGTTGGCGAGGGTTTTGATATAAATACAGAGTTTTCCTTCTCTGGGTGCTGATGATCATGCCAGCAGCTTTACCTTAGTCGCCTTTTACGACACCTCGGTAAGAGTGAGGATGGCCTATTCTACTCTGCCGGGGACCACACGGCTCCAAAGCGGCTTCAAAGTTTACCATTACCATTATTTCGTTCTGTGCCTGTTGGTGACTGACTTTTTTCCTCTATATTTTGACGTGCTGCAAGCGACGTATACAAAAACCCTGGAAAAACTTAGAAAAACTATACCAGCCAGCTCAAAGCGCTTTACTCATTTCCTATTAAAAAATCCACTAGAATCCTGTAGTTATTAGTGCCAATGCCACCCAATCGTGCACGGTTAGTGAAATGAGATCCTTGGCAACTTTTTCCTCTCCTTGACTTTCTCTCCAGCGAAGGACTTAAAAATCGTTGCCTCCAGCGATATCTCAGATGAGACACAGGACATCATACCGTTAGTCGTCCTAGATTTAAGCTTTTGCCACTATATCCTCTCCCATTCTCTCCGTGTGTTTAAGCCAACGTAGTCAGGATGATCGTTCATCATTAGACAGAAAAACAAAGTCATCTTCATAGGACTGCAACTGGTCGATGATAATGATAGGGTAATTCGTATACTTGACTCACTCAATGACGCGAGCTTGTAGGGAGGCAAATAGAAAATATCTTGACCAGAAAGCAGGGGAAGTAAACAAACCTTAAAAACCAGAAAGTATGAGCTTCCAAGGGTCCAATTTAATCTAACTTACAATATTTTCAGCATCATTATAAATCACAATTTTGTTTCTGCTGATCATAGTTGTTTTTTTAAGATGATAAGTGGCAGACGAGAACATTAATCTACCTAATTCACAACCTTCTTTGTAAGCTTCACCACAATCCCACCTGATGGAAAGTGACGATAAGGTCTAGGATGTGAAGCGTTCGTCTAGATTCGCCTGTTCAATCTTGCCTTAAAGATGTCCAGATTGTAGTGGTCAGGAAAAGCAGACCTTGGCAAGGAGTTCCATTCCTTAGCTGTCCGCATTATGAATATGGAAGCGAATCGCATCTCGCGGATAAGGCGTCAGCGTATCTGAGAATGTCTGTTTTCATCATTCGATACAATTTCCCCGATATTTTTCTAGCCACTCGATTTTAAATCAGCTCAGCTTGCATCACTAAACACACCAAATCGATATTGGCTTTTAAACAGCAAAGGGCTGCTCATATTGCCAATACGTTATTGCAAATACACGGTGGTTTTGAATTTGACGTGTTGTTTGTTCATAATGGATTCGCTTTGGATGTTGGCCCGTTGTTGATGGCTGGATGTGGATTTAATTTTCCCGTCAGCAAATACGAGGTTGAAAGGCCAGCACAATATAAGTCTGGAAATGTTTTATTTAGTTAATTATTCCTGGTTTTACAATTAATCCATTGGTATTTGAACTGCGTTTATTTTGACGGCACAAAGCTCCAGTTGATTTAGCTATATTTTAGTTTTGATTGCTCAGTTATCTATTCAGTACTAGCTTACGGTGTTGTCCGCGTAGTATTTGGTTTTGTTTATCCCACAGGAACCTGAATTTTTTCGCGATGGTCATAGTTTTTATTGCTTTCATGTTTTTTTTAAGCAAGGAAAACAAAACAGATTACAACCATTGAAATTATAAATTAGCTATTCATGATGGAATTGTACTAGATAATAATCCTAAATATGTTTTAACGGCAATTATATATTGTGGCTTAACTTAAATTAAATTTAAATACATAATTCTTATTATCCTCAATACATAGTTTTTTAGATTTTCGCGTTGCATTATAACTATAATGTATCAATACGGGTATTAACACGATATTTATTATGTGAAACAACATTGTGTACTCACATATTTGGCTCGACGTTTCGGCTACGTTACAGCAGCCGTGGTCACGAGCGAACGAGCGGAGTGAGTCCGCATGTGAGTACACAATGTTGTTTCACATAATAAATATCGTGTTAATCCCCGTATTGATACATTATCCTCAAAACAATACAGTGAACGGGCTCATGAGCATAACAAAAGCAGTGAGAGCAAAATATGCGAACACGGAAAATTAAGACACATATCTTACAAAACGTTAATCCTTATCACTTTCATTTAGTGAGATATCCTTAAGGATATCCTTGATGATTGTCCAATACCGTTCTAAGTTAGGGCTAAAGATGTCTAGAGCACGACATTGTTCAGAGCATTGCTCATGCTGACGACAAAATCTAGCCAATGGCTGATGAAATGACATATTATTGCGATACAAAAAATAAAAGCTTTTGGTCTACGTGGGTTGTGTCTGGTGTTAAACTGGAATAGATTTAACAGATCACGGCAGTCCAACGTAGAATGCATTAATTTATGCAAACACACCAGATCTGTCTCCACGCGGCGTCGATGGAGCGGTAGCATTCCGTATGCATTTAATCTATCTTCGTACGACCGGACCTGCCTTTTGCGACCTTCACGGATGTTGTTCACAATAGATCTTAAAACTAATTACAAGTCCTGATCATGAACCCCGCAGAGGCACTTCAATGTTAATACATATTATAGCATTGATTAAGAAAATAATTTTAAACTTAGATTTAAGACTAAATTTATAAAAAAAAAATTACAACATCACATACATTAATCTGACTCCGGATAAGTAGCTCAAGCACCTGTGTTACGGATATCAGAATCAACAGTGGGATTACAAATATAAAGTTATATCGTAATAAGAATAACACGTAGTTTTCTGCTCAAAAAACTCGTGAATACTATAAAAACATGCTGATATTAAATAATACCAACATCATAATACCGAATAATACCGATAGGTTTTTAAAAATGATGTTGAGGTTTTTAACATAATTTTTTTCTAAACACAATACTTTGCGCAAGAGACGCTCCCAAAGTGGTGAATTGTGTAAAGAACAAAAAAAAATGCTTGACGGTACCGTGTGGGGTATTAAATTAAATAGCTTTTTTAGCATATTTTAAATATGTAGTTTTATTTACATAACTAATAATATGTTAAATAAAAAAAAGTTTAAGAACTAAAACCCTGCCTACCAAAAAAACGCTCTAAAATTACGAAACAAGAAAATTGTCTGTGCTGAAATTATTATGCCGTATTGCCGTGGTCGTATGCCACCTACAGTAGCAAAACAGATTCATTTTAATTATAAAATAAAATCAATGTGGCATACGACCACGGCAATACGGCAAAATAATTTAAGTAATTTTCTTGTTATGTGATGGGTTCGAGATGAGCAGACGTGGTGGGGAGATGAGGTGCCCCCTCTTTATAAATAGTACATATACTATTTGTGAAACAGTTATGAATCCAACATTATCTATATCAAAGATCTAATATCTTTGCTGACGTCACCTGCATCCGCATCCGCATCCGCATGCAATAAGCTCACCTGAGGAGCTGGTGACAGCCGTTTTCAATTAACCACTCTCCGAGTCCTTGTCTCGTGCTAAATTAAATTCAGTAAGTGTTGTTCACTGTTTAGGTGCCTCAGGGCTGAACTAAGGGGACACAGAGACAAATTAGGATAAGGTCTTAAGGTGGGAAATTAAGAACATTAAAAGCTGTATATGTACAGATCTAAAAAAATTGTAGAATAGATAAAATAGTTTGTAAAATAAAATAGTATTGACATGACAATGTGAAATGTCTATTCATTCGTTCATTCATTCATTCATTCATTCATTCATTCAAATGTCTATTCTTTTTCCAGCGTGTCAGATACAGCAGACAGCGGTTGTATTCAAAGCTGACACTTTGGAGCTTAGGCTACGCTTAAATCATAATTTAATATTCATAACAAAACGAAATGTATCATGAAGTAAACTCTATCATGAAAGACTCACGCTTCAGTATGTATGGGCTGCTTGATCCAAGTGATACTATGACCTCACAGATAACTTTTTGCGCTGTGTTTCGCCAAAGTTGGCGGCGCACTTGTAACACCATTTATGTTATGTTTAAGTTTATTATGAAATCAAATAAAAAGTAGGTAATCTAATTTAAAGCTCACCTGCGGAGGTCATTTTCAATTGACCACTCTTTGAGTTTAGGTGCCTCAGGGGTTGACTGGGACAGGAAGTGTCTAAGCTTTCCCACCTTTATTAAGATAATTAAAAACTGTATCTGCACAATGGCGGAGATCGGAGTGATACCACGGATGCACAGAAAAATTCACCGAGTGAGTGAGGGTACCTCAGGCTCAATCTGGGGGAAAATATATACTAATGTCAAAATAGGTACATAATATCTACCGCTGGTTCGGAATGTCGATTTCTACTGAGAAGACACCAGCAAGAAACTCAGTAGTTACTCTTTTCAAATATTGATGATGTTACAGAGTTTCAATTGAGAAGAGAAAAAAATACAATTATGAAAGTTAATAGACTACTATGAATAACAACTCAAAAGATTAATCAATTAACATGACCAAGAATCCTTATCATTTAAATAGTCTTTTACACTATAGTAACCTTTCTTCTTTAGGCAGGTTTAATATGAGAATTAACCTTATCCAGTGATAGGTTAATGACATTTTGTGGTATCTTATTAAATATCTTAATACTTAAGCCAACAAACGAATTACCGATTTTATGAAGTCTGAGAACCGGGACGGCAAGCCTATGTTTATTTCTGGTGTTAAGATTATGACTATCGGACTTTTTTGGTAAAGTGTGCAAGTTCTTACGTACATACATAATGTAGTCGAGGATAAATTGGGAAGCCACGGTTAAAATATTAATATCTTTAAATATTTCTCTAAGATATTTGTTAAACTTTATTTTATATAATACACTTTTTTCAAATTCAAATTCATCCTACTAACAATAATCATACATGACTGCTTAAACTTAAGCTAAATAAATTTACAATTTGTGAACTGAATAAACATTATTTTAATTTTATTATTTTACTTTGCTTTTAGATTGCACTGCGGAACAATAAGCTAATAGTTTTAACCAACTCATCCTCTTTTACGTTTCTCATATAGACATGACTGAAAATAGCCAATGTGGCAGTGGTAGTGACACTAATGGATAGCAAAACAAATAAATGGCATCGAGAGCAAAGCAAAGCCGCTGTAATAAAACGAGTGGCGCATCTAATGTGGAAGTGGGCAGGACACGACACAGGCTAGCAGCAACCAGCACAAATAAAACTATGATGGTAAACTTTGGTAAGAGGTTTTGTCAATGATATTTATTTAAAACCTTATTGCACAAATTTTGATACAATAAGGCGAACTTAATGCCAAGAAGCATTCTCTACCAGTCAACCTTTGGGTCATGCAGAAAGTGCAGTGGCGCGGCGAAAGGAAAATTTGTAGTTACTAGTAAGGAGAAAAAAAACACTAATATTAAATAACTACATTATATACATACCTACATATATAAATATATTTAAATAAATATATTATTAATAAGTACATTATAAATAAATACAATATATAGCTGTAAACAAAAAAGTAAAATACATAAGAAAAAAATACTACATATCATATGTTATTTATATACATATAAGCAATTAAGTCATGCGGAAAGATTTGATGTCAAAAAATGCTCACAAACGCTTTTCTTGAATGAATGCCTATTCAGTGAGGTTTTGATATTAATAGGCAGCAAATTCCAAAGCCGTATTGCCTGCACGGTGAAGGAGTTGGTAACGAACGAGGTGTGGTGTCGCGGGATGTAAAGACGCAGGTTTTTTGCAGAACGGAGAGAACGATCATGAGACTGGCACTGGAATTGGAAGTGATCCTTGAGATAAGAAAGTGGGTTGTGGAGGATATTAAAGAGAAATCAGAGTATTCGACAGTTTCTGACGTATGGGGAGCCATTTGAGGCGATCACGGAAAGCAGAGACATGATCGTATTTAGCTTATTGAAAATATTAGGCACGAAGAACTTATAGTGAAACAGTATAATGTCAAACTTAAAATTTAAACAGAACTTACAATTCAGAAAATATTAAATCTTTGAAACTAGATTACATTACACGATAATGAATAAATCACTGGTTCTAAAAGTTCACGTGACAAAGAGATCTGCAAATATTCCGTCTTCAGACCATGGGAGAGTCACGTTTCGAATGAATGGGCCGGCTCGACCAGAGTGATACGACGGCCTCATAGAAAACTGGCGTGAGGCAGCACTGTGCTGTGATTCGCTGCATGAGTGATGGTACCGGAGGCCCAATCCGGGCGAAAGGGGGGCTTAAAGGGTGGCGCACTTGTGACTCCATTGGTGTCGCGGGTGTCCAAGACACAAGTATTGACCTTCACGCGATGTAGGTAGCTCTATATTATGTGATATACGGTACTCTCAGAGGAAGGCTTACAGTTTAATAAATAAAATATAATTCCCTAATGAACTCCCCTAGAACCGGCCCTGTATTGCAATAAAGGTGCATCAGAACTGACATTGATGGGAGAATGTGCCAAGGTTTGTTGTTTTAAAATTAATAATAGTTGGTGTCGGGTTGTTTTCTAAGGGAAGTCGCTCACAGGGTGCAGTGCAGCAGAAAGCTGTGTTGCCACGTTTACAGAACTATTGTCCGTAAAGAAGATCCTCGCACTTACATATATTTTTTGGTCCAAATAGCAACGTTCCGGCAAAAAAATGCTGTATTCTGTGAGGACTTGTCCCCCTGATGTTCAATTGTCAATATTTGGCATTGCAAAAAAAGAATCTGTTAGTAAATTGACTGAAAATTTATAAAGATGTTGACGAAGGATACCCTTATGCCGACCCGAATTGGAACAAGTGGTAGTGAACGCTGCCTCTGATACAAGGGTTGCGGGTTCGATCCCCGCACAGTACAAACATTTGTGTGCATGAACATGTTTGTTTGTATTGGTCTGGGTGTTTGCTATGTATTATAAGTATGTATTTACAAAAGAAAAGTATTATATGTATATATTTGTAATCCCACTGTTGATTCTGATGTCCGTAACACAGGTGCTTGAGCTACCTATCTCGGAGTCAGATCTCAATGTATGTGATGTTGTGAAATATTTATTTATTTATTTAATCTAATCCAGATATATTTTACGGAGTATAGTGGTCCACTGTCACTTCGTTTCGGGACTAAAGTCACCAAGGGTTAAAATCACCAAAGTTTCATACTAACGTTGAACCCCCGTTTTACCCGCTTAGGGGATGAATTTACAAAAATCTTTTCTAAATGCTCCCATGCGCTATAAAAGAAACCCATGTGTAAAATTTCAAGTATTCAACCAATATAACTGTCTTTGGCCCAATCTATTTTAGTTCCTTAATCTTATTTAGTTATATTGTTAAGTTGGCTGTTTGTTATTCCTTTATTATAAAAAAAAAAAAAACTTATTAAAAGTAACTTTGTAAGGTCAACGTAGGTACGTTGATAGATCAGTCATGATGATAATGATGAGTCAGTTTTCGCTTGTAAAGATTTAGATAAGTCGTTAAATAAATAAATATTTTACAACATCACATACATTGATATAGGAGATACCGAGATAGGTAGCTCCCGAGCACCCGTGTTGCCGATATCAGCACCAACAGTAAAAACATACTTATAATACATGGAAAACACCTAGACCAATACAAACAGACATGTTCATGCACACAAATGTTTGTACTGTGCGAGGATCCCTTGGACCAAAGGCAGCGTTAAACGGGTCGTCATTTTGTAGGTAATCGTAGGCAGTATTGTAAAAATTCTTACTCAGCTTTTTACGATTTTGCGAAAACGTGTTTATACTGCCTAGTGTGTTGAAAGGTGTGATGATGGCGTCCATTATAATGCTTTGTTGACTAAAATTAAGGGAAAATAAACTATTTTTATGCACGCCGTGTGGTCCCCGGCAGAGTAGATAGGCCACCCTCACTCTTACCGAGGTTTCGTAAAAGGCGACTAAGGTAAAGCTGCTGGCATGATCATCAGCACCCAGAGAAGGAAAACTCTGCATTTATATCAAAACCCTCGCCAACCCGTCTGCCAAGCGTGGTGAGTATGGCAACTACCCCTCATGTGATTGAGGGAGGCCCATGCCCCAGCAGTGGGGACTTAAATGGGCTGACGATGACGATGAAACTAATTTTTATACGTGCCACTACACAGACAGGCATACTAGATATTCTACTGACATTTGCAGTCGGATGTCACGCCCAAGTAGCTGACACCCGACACGTCACGGTTAGAGGCAAGCATTTTCGAGTGCCCATTGGAGCTGATATTCTGAATTTCTGACGCACTGCATTTTGTGAGCGGTAAACCTAACGAATAGTTGAAAACTTGCATGTTCTGTGCCTAAACTAAAACTACAACGAGGTAGTTAATGTTAGTTTTGAAAACAAGTAATTTACGTGCTTTTGATAGTTATTTAAGCACGTTTAATAAAGCTTTGTAGTTTTATCAGAAATAGAGCGATGTTGATATTTCATTTATTTTGACTAAGCACCTTTCTGTTTATAGTTTATTCTAAAACGGGGATTTATATTTCCTTTGTCCTCCAGCCAATTTGGCCTCACGTACGCAGGATATATTAAAGCGCACAAGTGTATAATAATAATAATAACCTCCAACCGATTTCGGCAAATGCCGACAATCTCAACGATCAGCCAATACGCAGGATGTAGTGCTCAAGTGTGTGCATAAATACTAGTGCACTCTCTATTCTCTTGCCCTAATAATCCCATTGGACACTAGTGTAACACGACTGGAGAGGATCAATGGCCTAACGTGATTTCCGAGGCACGGTGGTACAAGACCGTCAACTTCCAGACTCCAGGCTGATACTGAGAATTTCTTAACAGAAAAACTCAGGTACAAATTTTGGCTCGACCTGGCGATCGAACCCGGGACCCCAAGCGCAACCGTCGGTTAAAAGTGCGACGCACTACCCACCACGCCAACGAGGCATCAAAAATGTGTGCGTAAATACAAGTGTACTCTATATTCCCTTACCCTCATATTTCGATGGGATACCAGTGTAACACAACGGGTGAGTTCGGCCAAGACTGACCAGTGGCAAAGGGACAAAAGCCTACGTTCCAGATTCTAGCTACATTCTCGATGAGACACCGAGAGTTTCTTACCGAAAAACTTAGATACCGTTTTTTGGAGTGACCCGAGAATCGAATCCGAGAATATTTTATGTTTTTGGTCGATATTTCACTCGTATAATCAAGTTTCGATTCCTTGCGAAATTGTACTCCATCAAGTGTCTCATTCATTAAAATAATATAGATGAGCGAGCAAACCGTTCTCAATTTCTCGACGAGTCTCTCAGAGATAGAATTGTTTACCAATACTCTGGTTATATTTCAAACAGATAGCTACGAGAACCGGTGACTGGAGCGGCAAAGCGGCTAAATATTAGCCACATAGCCACTCCACGCGGTCAGAGGTATTAACTAATGTTTGATAATGGAACCAAAATAGTTCGCTGTTGCAAGGACTAATGCTGTATCAAAAAATATAATTTACTTGCTTCCGCCTGCGGCTTCGCTCGCGTTAGAAAGAGACAAAAAGGAACTTGATGCTCTCATCATCATCATCAGCCCATTTAAGTCCTCACTGCTGGGGCACGGGCCTCCCTCAATCACATGAGGGGTAATTGCTACACTCACCTTGGCAGACGGGTTGGCGAGGGTTTTGATATAAATGCAGAGTTTTCCTTCTCTAAGTGCTGATAATCATGCCAGCAGCTTTACCTTAGTCGCCTTTTACGACACCTCGGTAAGAGTGAGGATGGCCTATTCTACTCTGCCGGGGACCACACGGCATAACGGTCCTACAGTTATTTGGCATTATGGCAAAAAACCCGAACTAAGAAGAAGATACTACGTAACAGTTTCTTTTACATGTCATATGGACGACAGAGCTTCTGACATTATGCTATAGAAAAAAATGTTGTACAACGCCCACCTGTCCATGTCACTAAAGTGCTTTTTGATCGTAGTCACACTGTACTATAGAACTATACAGTTAGCGGAATGTGCCATTTTCGGAAAAAAACGTCACAGAGTGTGAAAGAGATCCAACAGGCCCTGACGCAGATTCTATACGGGTGCGGTAAGGAAAGAACGTCGCCCAGCACGTCAACCTAGTACTAACACAGCTTTACACAGTTTTTCAAGTATCGCTTTCTATGAAAAGGCACATTCTGTTTAGGGTGGATATCTATGCACTATACAGAGAGAGAAATTAGCAAGATTAATCAGTAATCAATTGAGACATCAAATTCCAAAAAAAATTAACCTCTCAAACAAGAGGTCAGATAATAAAACCATAATCAGTCATCATCAATATCGTACACTTCAAACTTCTAGTGAAACTCAGTACCTACCAATTAATATTGTATGAACACAATACAAGACTTCAAACCATTAGCAGTACCTATTCTGTTTAATTACCATAAATACACCTTAATTAGCTATGAATATGTAATAATGATATTATAGTTACTGATCAAGGTAATCATCATATAGTTATTTATTAGGGTAATCAAAAGGTTATGAGGTTCTTTTTTATTGCAGAGATCGCAAAACAAGTTAACGGAACAAATTACACCTATAGACGCATCGATGTCGAAAAACGCTAGGCAGAATATCATATCGGGTTTCTCTTGTACTAGACCTGGTAAAAACGTATCTTTCAAAAGATTGGAACATTTGCATCTAGATCATTGCAAAGATACGGAACTGTGAATCGCTTCATTTGAATCATTTGGAACATCAACTCTCAGATAGATCCGTGATTGGTTGAGTTTTTTACGAATGAATACTCGATCCCTTCCTGCTGTGACATGTAAAAACCTATCTCCTTTCCCCGCGTATTACATGGAAAGACGGTTACCGATTCACCCCCACAGCTTACTCTTTCGCTCTGAACTGAGATCATTCCGCTCATTCGGATGATTCGGCTCACTCGGGTCATTCGGCTCATTCGGATCATTTGACTCACTTGGATCATTTAGCTCTTCGGCTCACTCAGATCATTGGGCTCATCCGTATCAATGAGCGAGATTACTATACCGCGTACCGATTGACCACGAGATTTATTCACATCAAAACAATCATTTTTTTTAACTCACATTTCATTTGAGTCGAATGATACATTCGGAGCTAACATTAGAGATTCGGAATAGTGTATCATTTGGCTGAGTCGGTTCACTGAATCGTTTCAGTAAAGAGTTACACACATCTATCTTGCACACGTCTCTGTCGCACGGCGAACTACGCCAAGACAAGTGTATTTTTTTTTATTAAATCTCATATATTGACCTGATTCCATACTAATTAGCTTAAGCGTTGTTTTTTTATCGTTTACATCCTGAAAACTACATAATAGGTATCTTGAGTGAAGTCCATTTAGCATTTTTTATCAGCCTATAACAGTTTATAGGCTGATAAAAAAATGCTAATGATGTAGGACAGTTCCTACTGCAGGGCAAAGGCCGCCATCATAGAAATCAAGTTATCGCTACTATGATGGGATTAGGCTTAATCACCAAGCTTGCCAAATGCGTATTGGTGATCACAAACCCGAGCGATGTCCGAAAAATTCGAAATATTCTTTTCGCTCGACCCGGAAATCGAACCCAGGACCCTGAGATCACGGCCCGGTACTTAAACCACTAGATCAACAGGGCATTTTGCATAGATCAACAAAATAAGCAAAAAAATATATCAGCTGTTCCATACATTATTGCATGGTGGATATTCAATTTTGTATGGAGGAGCTGATTTTTTTTTTTCGTTTATTTTGTTGATCTAACATGCTAAATGGACTTCATTGACGATAACTATTATGAGGTTTTCGGGATGTAAGGGATAAACATGTAACATTGTATATTTAAAAATAGTACACCCAGTCACTGAACAAATACAGGTGTTCCTCATCTATATTTGTCCAGGGTGGGGATCGAACCCACAACTTTTGGCGTATGAGGCAGGATCTCGATCAAGTGCGACATCCGGCCAGCGATACGAGTGTACTCTCTATTTCCTTCCCTCACATTTCAATGAGACATCAGTGTGACGCAACCAAAGAGGAATCAGTCATCAGTCGTAGGACCAACGTTTTAACGTGCTTTCCAAGGCACGGAAGGTACAAAGACCGCAAACTGTTTTGACTGTGGGAGAGCCACACTTCGGCATGAATGGGCCGGCTCAATTGGAGTGATACCACAGCCTCACAGAACACCGGCGTGAAACAGCACTGTTCTGTGTTTCGCTGTGTGAATGAAGGTACCGCAGGCCCATTCCGGGGGAAAGGGGGGCTTAATGGTTGGCAGCGCACTTGTGACTCCACTGGTATCGCAGGTGTCCGTAGGCGGCGGCAATTGCTTACCATCAGGTGATCCGTCTGCTGTCTGCCACCTCTCACATAAAAAAATGACTTCGAGACCTCGCTGTAGATTTATTTACAGAAAATTTAGATAAAAAATTTGGCTCGATGCGATTGAAATTGAACCCACTGCGCTACCGAGGCAGTCGTTAAGTATACGTTACATTCGTCTGGATTCAGCTTAAGACGTATGGATCGTGAGGCTAGAGCGTAATGCAACTTTATTTCCCTTGCACAACTTCAAGCTTAGTTCGTAATCATTATAATAACAATAGCAAGTAAATCTAGAATACTTCCAAGTCACGTCAATAGCAATCACGAACGAATGTCATGGCCGACCAATCATCTTTATGGTACGTGTAGAATTCTAAATCGGGTATTTTCTACAATCGCCTAAGTAAAATTTATTGAACAAAAGAGGAAAAACTTAAGAAAAATAAAACAATAACTGAGACCTAACGTTAAGTTTAAAGTAAGTAAAATGGAAAGTTAAAACAAAGTTGGTCCCTATGACAGTGTCCCCAAAATGCTGGTAGCATTACCCCGCTGCATCGCGATGGAAATTCGCATGGCGAGGTAGCTGCCAGCCTTTGGTTCTCCTGTGACCACTACTAAGTCATCGTCAGCCCATTTAAGTCCCCACTGCTGGGGCATGGGCCTCCCTCAATCACATGAGGGGTAATTGGGGATGACCCAATTGGAACAGTGGTAGTGAACGCTGCCTCTGATACAGGGGTTGCGGGTTCGATCCCCGCACAGTACAAACATTGGTGTGCATGAACATGTTTGTTTGTATTGGTCTGGGTGTTTGCTATGTATTATTAGTATGTATTTACAAAAGAGAAGTATTATATGTATATATTTGTAATCCCACTGTTGATTCTGATATCCGTAACACAAGTGCTTGGGCTACCTATCTCGGAGTCGGATCAATGTATGTGATGTTGTGAAATATTTATTTATTTATTTATAATTGCCATACTGACCACGCTTGGCAGACGGGTTGGCGAAGGTTTTGATATAAATGCAGAGTTTTCCTTCTCTGTGTGCTGATGATCATGCCAGCAGCTTTACCTTAGTCGCCTTTTACGTCACCTCGGTAAGAAAGAAGGTGGCCTATTCTACTCTGCCGGGGACCACACGGCCACGACTAAGTAATACATTATTATAAGCAGACAATGAAATGAAATAATATTAGTCAAATCACCAATACCAGTTTTTCGTCTCTACCCAAGATTGTCTGGAAGAAATCAGGTGAAAGCGATCAGTACTGCTTTAGTTGTTGTACTTTCATTATTGTTGTATCTTATATCTTTATTTTATTTTTGTGCAATAAAGAATAACTAGGTATCTTCTATTAAACTGAATCTAAATTAAGTTGCAAAAATAACTTGTATCACACATGAAAATTAGAATCAACGAAATAAATAGAAACATAGGTCCAGTCCAGGTGCTATAGTAGTAAAGTACATAAGAACGTGCGTCTACTGAACGGTAGGTCGTAAGTTCTAATCCATGCATGTACTTATAGATTATTAAAAATTTATTTGCGAATTTCTACCAATAGTTCGGTTAAACGTTTCTGAAATTATTTTTAACATGTAAGAACAATCCAGTTTAGTTTATTTCTGTGTAAGGGTTACAAAGGTCGGAAGACAGTCGCATTATTTCCAAATCTGGAAGTGCTCTGACATGGCAGCTTTGGACTCAATTAAGAGTGCCATACTAGGATAATAATGATGACTAATTTCTGTTCAGGATAAGAGTCAAAATCACAATCCTTTAAGCGTCCTCACGCTTATACATATGAAAAATTGAATATTCTTTTTCAAACTCACCAAAGACAACTTCCTTTTATGTGATAGGTGGCAGACGAGCAGACGGATTGCCTGATGGTAAGCCATACCTAAACCCATACCTAAACTAGACACCTGTGGAGTTAGTAGTGCGCTGCCAACCTTAAAACCCCGAATTGGGCCTCCGATACCCTCACTCATGCAGCGATACACAGCACAGCACAGTGCTGCTTCCTATTACAATATATTGAACAATAAATCTAGACATTTCATAAAACCTACGATTTCCTAATTTAACCACAACATGCACTAGCTTTATAGAAGTCAGTGCAGAGGCAAAGTTCAAGCTTGCCGCAAAAAACGACGAACAGAACAATGGCTATTATCATTATGACCGTAACATCAACATAAAATCATATAATATCAACAAGTAAGAAGTGCCCAGCTTTCGTTTACTAAGCATACTCGATTGGAATCAATAATCGAGTTCTGATCATAATTTTACAAAAGAATTAAAATATGGGAGAAATCAATCCGGGGATCCGACTACACCGGTGTTGCGGATGTCCATGGGCGACGGCTATTGCTTACCATAAGGTGTGCTCGTCTGCCACATATCTTATAAAAACATTTGACTGACCGGATGGCGCAATTGGTAGTGACCGTGCCTCTTACGCCAAAGGTCGTGGATTCGATCCCCACCCTGGACAAACACTCGTGCGATGAATACTTGTGTTTGTTCGGTGTATGGGTGTAATATATGTATTGAAGTATATATTTGTGTTCCTCTGTTGTCTGATATCTGTAACACAAGTGCTTAAGCTACTTAGTACGGAATCAGGTCAACGTATGAGATGTTGTGAGCATTAGTATTTTAACTACCCCATTTTGAATTCGCCTGATCCGACATAGAAGCAAGTTTATCTACATAGCTAATACATAATATTACTAATATTGATAAATAAATTAGCTCACGGGCTTGTAAGTTAAAGTGGCTTTTTGTCATAGATGGCACACGAGCAAACGGATTAGCTGATGGTAAAAGACAGCCGCCGCCCGCTCGTGGAGTCTCAAGTGTGCTGCCAATCTTTTCACCTTACACTCACACAGTCGGCGAATATCAGCGCAGGCTTTTTTGCATAATATTTTGATAAGTACGATAATTATATATACCTAATTCAGTGTAGTTGTGGATCTTTCAGTATAGTTACAAGTGACAAAATTTAAGGTGACGGGTAAGGCACACTACCGATGCCTATTGATTTAAATTTTTAGCAACTAAACTGGATATCTTTTTAATGATATCAAAACCTCTCAGCAAGCACTTATACTATTTATTTAATACTTTTAATTACTTTTTTGGGCTGCCTTTGTACTCAAAATTAGAATTACCGCCAAAAACGGCCATTTATGGCATTAATTAAAATTTCAAGTACAAAAACTGATAAAAAAGTAGTGCACAATTAATAAATAAATAGTATAAATGTGTGCTTAAAGAATGGATTTCCGAAATTGATTAAAATAGATCCGGTTTAGTAGCTAACTATTAAAATCGATTGGTATCGCTAATCGTGTGGTCCCCGGCAGAGTAGAATAGGCCACCCTCACTCTTACCGAGGTGTCGTAAGAGGCGACTAAGGTAAAGCTGCTGGCATGATCATCAGCACCTAGAGAAGGAAAACTCTGCACATATATCAAAACTCTCGCCAACCCGTCTGCCAAGCGTGGTGAGAATGGCAATTACCCCTCATGTGATTGAGGGAGGCCCGTGTTCCAGCAGTGGGGACTTAAATGGGCTGATGATGATGATGATGATGATCGCTAATCAGGGGTACCCGTCGCCTAAAAGGAATTTCAAGACCTAAGTTTATTCTATTCAAGTTGAAACACCTTCAGTAGTAGGGCTTTTCATCAAACAAAACAAATAAGTAAGTACATCAATACATCTGCGCAGTAGTCTCCATTTTCAACCATTGTGTTGTAACACTAAATATAAACATCGTAATAATTATGGTTTTTCGCTTACAAACATCATCAATTAGCTAGTATTGTCTTTAAATATCGTAAACTATAGCAGGCTGATTGAAATGGTGTTGTCAAAACATTGGATTTTACCTTGAATTTGTTAAACTATCAATATTATTAACATCTTTAATAGTATAATGGGAACCCTAATACTGAGAATAAAAATTACTCACTGATATTTGCTTGGTTCAATATTTTTTTAACCCCCGACGCAAAAACGACGGGGTGCTATAAGCGTGTGTATGTGCGTGTGTGTGTGTGTGTGTGTCTGTCTATGGCATCGTAGATCCCGAAGATTTTGTTTTTTTTTGTTTGAAAAATGAATACTCGTAAGGGGGGAGTTTTCTTAGCTATGTTGGATAACATCGATCTAAGATGGCTGCCGTCACAAAGATATGGATTGTATGTTTTAACACAACTCCCACAATATGGGTATCATATTAAAGGGCTTGAGTAGCAGAATATACCTATTTATTGTGGCAAATTTCAAATCCAAGATGGCCGACCTCGGAGGGTATTTTAAATTTTAAATATTTAATGCTAGAGGCGATAAACAAGCAAGTGGGTCACCTGATGTTAAGTAATCAATGGTGCCCATGAATATCTACAAAATCAGACCAATCGCCTTCCCTTTTCTCTTGAAGTTGTTCTGGAAAGAAAGAAAGTTTTTTTATGTGCTATAGACCAACGCTTGATTACTATCCACCTAATGGAAAGTGACGATGAGGTCGAGGATGTAACACGTTCGCCTAGAAGATGCCTGGTCAGTAGCAATTTTCGAATTTTTAAATTTAAGTTTTGTATATGCTCGTTGGTGAAGTAGTTTAACTACTGGACCGTGATGTCGGGGTCCTGGGTTCGATTCCCTGGTCGACCGAAAAGTATGTTTCGTTTTTCGCGAACAAAGCTCGGGTTTGTGATCACCAATCCGCATTTGGCAAGCGTGGTGATTAATCCTAATCCCATTATAGTAGCCATTACTCGATTTCTATGATGGAGGCCTTTGCCCTGCAGTGGGACAGATTATAGGCTGATGCTTTACTTACTATTCTCGTTTAATACGACATTGGTGTCCTGTATTTTTTTTAGATTCCACTTTATTTCAAAAACTTTTTCAACAAAACGCTGCAACGATAGAAGCAAGTAAAACAGATTAAATGCAGTGATACACAACTGTCCATGCACTCGCAACGCGGAAACGCCAGTTTATTCTGGACATCAGACCACCGTATATTGAGCCCCGCCGCCATTTGCTCTCCAAACATGGAGCTGAACTAAACAGCAGACTGAAGCTACAGAGAATATTAAAACTTAACGCGACAAGCTTATTAAGCTACGCTCTAGTTGTAACGAGTGCATTTGAATATTTTAAATTCAAATACTAGAACCATTTGTATGTATGTTGCTTGCTCTGGTATTGTAAGCTACTGACCAGCTTACAATACCACAGTGTAATTTGTTTTGACCAATGGTAAAGATCGGATAATAAAGTAAACTGAAGTGGCAGTGGGCTGGTCATATTAGCCGCAGAACTGACAGCCGTTGGAGCCGTAAAGTCCTTGAGTGGAAACCGCGACTCGGTAAGTTGGTCGGCTGGAGAGGAGTGACCGAAAATCAGCAGAGGCGTGTATTAGGGGAGACCTATGTCCAGCAGTCCTGGCCGTGTGGTCCCCGACAGAGCAGAATAGGCCACCCTCACTCTTACCGAGGTGTCGTAAAAGGCGACTAAGGTAAAGCTGCTGGCATGATCATCAGCACCCAGAGAAGGAAAACTCTGCGTTTATATCAAAACCCTCGCCAACCCGTCTGCCAAGCGTAGTAAGTATGGCAATTACCCCTCATGTGATTGAAGGAGGCCCGTGCCCCAGCAGTGGGGACTTAAATGGGCTGATGATGATGATGTCCAGCAGTGGTCGAGTGTGGGTTGCTGATGAATAAAGTATCAGCCTATATACTGTCCCACTGCAAGGCAAAGGCCTCCATCATAGAAATCAAGTCAATGCTACTATGATGGGGTTTGGCTTAATCACCACGCTTGCCAAATGCGGATTGTGATCACAAACCCGAGCTATGTTCGAAAAATTTGAAACATACTTTTGGCTCGACCCGGGAATTGAACCCCGTGAGATCTCTTTGTTCCTCTCCCACTAACTGCCTTAGGACTAAGCGCTACATTACGTATTTATAGTTAAACTTAAGAGATCACATATCATACCAATACATAAAAATATCAATGACCCGTTTGGTTCAGTGGTATGTAGTGAATGTTCCCTCTGGTGCAAGGGTTGTGGGTTCGATCCCCGCACAGTACAAACATTTATGTGCATGAACGTGACTGTTTGTATTGGCCTAGGTTTTTTCTATGTATTACAAATATGTATTTATAAAAAAGAGTTATAGGTATGTATATGTTTGTAATTTCGCTGCTGGTTCTGATATCCGTAACACAAGTGCTTGAGCTACATATCTCGGAGTCAGATCATGTGATGTTGGGAAATATTTATTTATTTATAATGCTAATAAAAATCTTACTGTATGCATGGCAGACCAAATGTAGTCGTCTTTTTACATTTCTTAAAAATTTACAACCTTTTAAAATTTAAACCTTACAGTCAAAAGATGCTTGTTCATAATGACCCTATAAAAACGTATCCAGAATAACCCAAATTCTCGTGCAAGCAAATATTCAGAGCTCAACTTAATCTGGATAGCCACAGACTTTGACGATTTACAACCAGCTTTGATTTAGTTTTAATGGCACTGAGTTAAATTTACACAAGCAATAAATCAATATGGAGGGAATGGTTAACTCCCATTCAACTGGCTCCCGCTTTGGAATCGTTTTAGTTCGAGAAAGTGGGTCCCGGACGGAATATGGGGTAGGGTAGTTCAGAACTGCACCATAACCGAAACTGTTATAGGCTATTTTACAGTATGAAAAATAAAGGTAGATAGATAGATAAATAGATGTTCTTTATTGCACAAAAATAAAATACCAGCATGATACAACAGCAACAGACAGTACAATAAGGCGGTCTTATCGCTTGTAGCGATTTCTTCCAGACAACCTTTGGGTAGAGGAAAGAAATATCGTATTCGTAATAAGGGAAGGCAGTGCAAAGGTTTATATATAGCCATTATTATTTGATAGAAATGGGGTGAGCCCTGCGTCTCATAGCCACTGTGACCAGTAGATGATCTATTGTGGCAGCGCATATATATAGCCATGCGCGTAGATTATAGCTTTAAAAAGGAATTTACAATAAAACACATATAAATATTGAATATTTTCACAAAAAAAAAACAAAATAAAATTAGTTTGTTTTGTGCTTGGCACCACGTGACCATAAACTGGTTTGGTTGGCTTTCTTTACTGTGACGTCAGCCTTTTGTAAGCAAACCAATTGACAGACTCGACACCACTGTGTTCTATCTATGCGGGAATCATCTATCAAATGTATCGTGTGCTATCGAATTTCCTACTTATTTACAAAAGGTTGACGTCACTTGAATGATTCGACGCCATATTGCTGAATGAAGCGTTTTTGACAGATTAAATAATCCTTATATTTAATGATTTTCTCAACGCAATATTCATAATACATGAAAATAAATATTATTTTCAGTGTTCCTCAACACCAATAATGAATATGAGAAGGTTTTTCAAGACAAGTCAAATAGCCTATTATAGTTATTAAAATTTAATTCAATTCAACTTATTTAATTCCAACATAAATTCCATATAAACAGTCCGGTCAGACATTCATAACCATTTATTTTAGATATACGTGTCATATACGAGTTGACGTCCCGAATAGCGCCGGTTGAGACACAAGGGCAGCGGGTTCGATTCCCGCACCAACACAATTGATTGTTGATGAAACAGACATTTGTTGGGTCTGGATGTTTGTGGTACCATTGTTCCTGGTTTCCATAGTACAAAGGAAAACGTTAGCTTGGGACCTGGACTATGTCTCAATTTCTTTATTTTATTTCTATATAATTTTGTTTTTTTTTGGAAAGATGAATAAGGAGGGAGTGTTCTTAGCTATGTGAAAAAAATCGATCCAAGGGGCCGCCGACACAAGATGTGGATTTTATGTTTTAACACCAACTCCTTACAATAGGTGGTACATATTAACGGGAATTGAGTAGCCAAAATTATTAATTGTAAAAATTTCACATCCAATGAGAGCCGCCGTCAGAAAATGACGAATAATCCTATTTGTAGTCCAACTGCCTCAATATAGGTATAAATGAAAGAGCTTTAGTTGTGTCGGGGGTTTTTAATTTTCAATTTTATTAGTTATACATATGTAAGCTTTAAGATGAAGCCAATTTCACTGTTAGTCGTATGGACAGTATCTATACGCCCATCTACAAAGTGCAGGATGTCATTTGAATATCAAATTATTTATTTCGGAGGCCCATTTCAGGGGACAAGCTAAAGGCTAAGTAGGTAGACAATAATTCTGCTAAATCACTTGCTGCTTGCATTAGATTGGAAAAGGTTGGCAGCGCACTTGAGACTGATGCAGGTGTCTCGTAGCGCTTACCGTCTGCTCATGAAACTTATTACATATAAACAAATATCTTTTGAGTTAGAGTCAAGATAGGTCAGTGAATAAAACACGTGCGTCTTCTAAACAGGTAGTTGTATATTTAAATTTGATTACGCACTTAAGGTGACGGGCTGGGCACACTAGCGACACCAATAGATTTAAATTTTTAGCTACGATCTATTTTAAACAATTTCGGGATAACAACCTCTCGGCAAACACTTATACTATTTATTAAATAACAATGCACGAATGTTGGGTCCGTTTTTGTACGCAAAAAATTGATTCACGCCAAAAGTGGCCGCTTTTGGCGTGAATCAAATTCCGCGTACGCCCTGGATCCAACATTTGTGCATGGTTATTTAATAGATAATATTAGTGTTTGCCGAGAGGTTGTAACCCTGAAATTGTTTAAAATAGATACAATAATATCTGATCTCTATTTAATGTAAACCTTAAAATATAGACTTAAATCAAAATAAAATTGTAGTTTGGTGACTGTTTGCTTATTAAAGGAGTTCTTATTGTTTCTGGAAAAAAATACGGTAATTTCATATGTAAGACGTAATCGTGATATCTGTTACAAAAACCGATAATAATACTCGTATATTTTAATATCCGTATTCAGATCCGAATATCATATCCGTAACATCCCTACTATGGGGTACGTTTTGTGAATAACTAGTACGACTAATATCATTTTAGGGGTGTTCCTGTAAATGTTGAGTTTTTAGTTTTGGGAGATTGGTTATACCCGTAAGTCAAAAGAATTTTAATGTTAAAAATGTCTTTATTGTATGAATATATTTCTCGGTAGCAATTTGTCTTTCTAAGGCCTGATTCCCTTACATGAAACCTTATCCGTGGATAAATCTATGGTATTACGTAAGATCTGGATTAAATGACGGCGCTATACCATAGATTTAGTATCGGATCGAATATATTTTTAACCGACTTTAAAAAAAAGAGGTTCTCAATTCGACATGTACCTATAATTTTTTTTATGTTTGTTCGCCGATTACTCTGCCATTTATGAACCGATTTAGATGATTATTTTTTAGTTGGAAAGTAGATAGTCCTGAATTGGTACTATGATCAGGATATCAGGATCTGATGATGGGATCCTGGAAAAATTGAGGGGAACTCTCAAATTTTATAGGGACACGTAATGTTTTAGTTTTTTTTTTCACAACTGCTCTAGTATTTACGGCTGACTGTATTAATTTTGTGGCTCTGCTGATGATGAAAGGTTAAATCCTCATCGACAAGGAGTTAAAGGATAACTCTTTTAATACTGTACACACAATTAGTTTTTAGTTATATGACGATGGTGGAGCTGCAAAATGAGAAGGGGGGGGAGCTGCAAAATGAGACACTAAACAGCTTGAAGAAATTTTTTTCTGTGAATAAAAAACCGCCTTCAAAAACCACGGATAAAAAGTGTAAAATAATATTTATAACACTTTATACACTTCAAATAACATTTTATAACAGTACATTCGAGAAAAGGTTTTACCGAAGTCGGCGCCTTATCCCTGTTGAATAATTGAATGTTGTATTAATTTATAAGAAAGTATTGGACGCCGACACCTTTTCTCGAGTGTACTGTTATAAAACTTTATTTGAAGTGTATAAAGTGTTAGAAATATTATTTTATACTTTTTAGTTCGTAGTTTTTGAAGGCGGGTTTTTTTCACAGAGTTTTGTTATGTGACAGGTTTTAGTGACGAGCAGACGGATCACCTGATGGTAAGCGATGACGAAGCTGAATTTTGTATTTTGTAGCTGACTATTGAACAAAGTGGGTAGTGTGGGTACCCTACCTAATCAATATGCTTTTATATTGCAGCCCATTTTACTGTAGTGAAATTTTTGTAATTCTTTATCTATTTAATATAATTATTATACTTATTATTTACAAAATAGTTTCCGGTCTATGGCCTCTAAAAATAATATACTGTCGTTATCCAAGAGTGCATGTCTTTTCCTTTTTTTCGCCGTGTGGTCCCCGGCAGAGTAGAATAGGCCACCCTCCTTCTTACCGAGGTGTCGTAAAAGGCGACTAAGGTAAAGTTGCTGGCATGATCATCAGCACCCAGAGAAGGAAAACTCTGCATTTATACCAAAACCCTCGCCAACCCGTCTGCCAAGCGTGGTGAGTATGGCAATTACCCCTCATGTGATTGAGGGAGGCCCGTCCCCCAGCAGTGGGGACTTTCCAAGGCGTAGGCGTGGCGTAGTTAGATTCCATTAAGTTATGGCGTGTAGGGTAAGGACAAGCGGAGTAAGTTTGGCTCTATATCCGTGAAGATGAAACCGTGGAAGAGCCACGCTTCGGCTTGAATGAGCTAGCTTGAAAGTAGTGATACCGCTGCCTCACAGAAAACCAGCGTACATGTGACTCCTCTGGTTTTGCAGATGTCAGTTCGTCTGCTACAGATTTTATGACATAAAAAATGTTGACATTATTCATCTCGTTTTCTTCCTAGAGTCCGCGCCATCGCCACAAATAAGTCCCGTGAAAATCGCGCTTGAATCGCCATCAACATCCAAATTTGAGTTTGTATTATTTTTCTTTATTTTTTTTATGTGATTTATTTATTTCATATGTATTTTTTTTTTGCCATGGGAAACCATCATGGCCGTCACCTTGCTATATGTAGGGAACAAGGTGGAGTGTGGGACTCAAAATATTTTAATCCTGGGGTGTCCATCTCCGCGCAAACGCGGTCGGAAACCCCACAGCCGGGACTAAACCGTACCGCTAATCTCGCTCGCTTCACCCCTACCTGGCGCAATGCAGCTCTCGATTGCTACCAGGACACCCGGTAACGTCGTCCCCCGCGGAGTCATATGATGAGCTAGGCACCTCATCAGTGGGCACTCCTCAGTAGTGGGTACGCTCACGTCCTCCGAAGACCCTCCGAATCACCTCTTACGACAGGCCGGGAAAAGGTCCCTAGCCACAGGGTGCACATTATATCTGTATGTATCAACCAATATCCTCCTCATCTTAGCGTGTAATTCCCGGTTGCATCCAAAGATGTCGCTCTGGAGCCCGGAGTACGTTTGTACCATGATTGAGGACTTGGGGAGTCTGGTAATTACAATGAAGCGACTGCCGTCTGTATCAACTGTATGAACCAAAAGCGTTAAAGTGAATTATTTTCTCAACTACGGATTTGCATATCCATTCTGCCGACATAACTTTATGTATATTGTTATTTTGTCAATCCTAGATAATGCCATCTTCATTCGCACATCTCGACTCGTATTTGCACAAGACGGCAAAGTTTGTCTAAGACATTTGGTTCTCAACATTTTTGAAAATAAGTAATTTTTTTCGACTCTTCAGCCAAAATTACCAAATCAAATTTCCAAAAGACAGAGAACAAATGTTGTTCATAATGGTTGGTAGAAGACTTGGTTAATGATATGTAAATGTCTACTCTCTTTTGTGAACGTTGGCAGATAACTGCTCATCTCATCGGATCACCTTGTAAGCAATTGCCGTCGTCCATATACACCCGCGACTCCAGTATAATCATAAGTGCGCTGCCAGAGCGTTTGAACCCCGCTTCCCATGGATTAGGCCTTCGGTACCGTAACTCACTCTTAACACAGCGCAGGTGCTGCCGGCTTTTAATGCCGAAGCGCGGCTCTTCGATACAACTCAAATTGTAATCGCCCTTTTTCCTCTCTTATATTTAAAAACAGCCGTGTGGTCCCCGGCAGAGTAGAATAGGCCACCCTCACTCTTACCGAGTTGTCGTAAAAGGCGACTAAGGTAAAGCTGCTGGCTTGATCATCAGCACCCAGAGAAGGCAAACTCTGCATTTATATCAAAACCCTCGCCAACCCGTTCGCCAAGCGTGGTGAGTACGGCAATTACCCCTCATGTGATTGAGGGAGGCCCGTGCCCCAGCAGTGGGGACTTAAATGGGCTGATGATGATATTTCAAAACGGAAACTTAACTAGTTAAATAACTACGCGATCTGGCTCGACGGCGCAGACGGCGCCTGGTCCCTTATCGGTCGCGTCACTATGGAGTCCCATCAAAATAATATGAAGGTAAAGGAATAGAGAGTGCACTTTTGTTTTTACAAGCACTTTACACTATGTATTCTGTGCTGTGTTGCGCTGCGTGAGTGTGGGTACCGGAGGCCCGGTCGGAGGGGAAAGGGGCGTTTAAAGGTTGGTAGCGCAATTGTGACTCCAGTGGTCTCGTTCTCCCATAGACACCCTATGAGCAGCGGCATCTCTGCCACCTATCACATAAAAAAGTATATCATTTATTTGCGTCGGGGGAATGCCGCCCGCCCGTAGTGCAGTGGGCTGATGTGGCCTTGTTCATACCCATTCACCGGGGGGCTGACGGGTTATGTCGGGCTCTCCACCAATGAAAAAGGAGACCTAAACCCTCAACGGCACTCGCTTCTTCGACAAAGTGCGAAGGAGACATGTGGACGCATACGTTGCTCAATTTAATTTAATTAACTCCGCGATCACAAAATCACAGCCTGACAGAAAACCGGCGTGAAGCAGCACTGTGCTGTGTTTCGCTGCATGAGTGAGGGTACCGGAGGCCAATCCTAGAAAAGGGGGGTATAAAGTTGGCAGCACACTTGTGACTCCGCTGGTCACACCCGATTGATTGTGATTGGACACCCGTGGACACCCGTCCATGGGCAGCGGCAATCGCTTACGATCAGGTGATCCGTCTGCTCTCTACTCTGCCACCTATCACGTAAATAATAGGTATCCTGTCTCGAATTAGGGTTGAGGAGAGTTCTGTTAGAGTTCTTTTTTGAAGGTTTAAAAGACGCATAGTTTTGGAAATACTGCAGGAGATAGTTCGATAAAAAGAAGTTTTGCTAGGAGTAGTTTATCCATTGTACTAACTATATTTGCACCAACTTCAGTTAGTAAAAGCCACGGAACTACGAGAACTATTGAACTGCCTCCTCCACGTTTCCCGCTCCAGCCACACTAGTGTTGTCCTGAAACTGTCCCCCAATTAATTACTGGAGGTTCCGTACTGAGGGTATTAAGTTGGTAGCGCACTTGTGACTCCACTGGTGTTGTAGGTGTCCATGGGCGCAGATGATCCGTCACATAATATCTTCTAACCGATTGCGGCTACGGCAGTCAATCTCAACGATCAAGCACGAACGCAGGATATTTTATAGAGCTCAAGTGTGTACGCAAACACGACTGCACTCTCTATTTCCATACCCTCATATTCCGATGATACACCAGCGTGACATGACCTGAGGGTGGTTGAGCTCAACACCAACGGCTCAACGTGCTTTCCGAGGCACGGGGTACAAGACCGCCAACTTCCAGACTCCGGACTGACACTAAGAATTTCTTACCGAAAACTTAGGTACAAACATTTGACCCGACCCGGGGATCGACCCGGGTCTTCTTGCGCAGCCGTAGCAGCAGGGATCCGTCACATATCACATTTAAAAAGATCCGAAGTTTGACGACCACTGCCTACACAACACTGGGGTATCGCCACGTTTGGTATATCAATTCTGATGCTTGGTGTGTGTTTCATAGCACAAATAACTGATATTGTCTACGTATGTAAATATTTGCAGAAAGGGTGCGAAGGGCCGTTGGGTCGTGTTCAATTAAACAGATCCTATGGCTATGATGTTTGGTGAGAGGGTAGGGTAGAGTGCTCTCGCCATATAATAGCTGTCTATGAAATATGTTGGCTAGGATGACCCGTTTGGATCAGTGGTTAGTGAACGCTGCCTCTGGTGCAACGGTTGCGGGTTTGATCTCCGCACAGTACAAACATTTGTGTACATGAACATGTTTGTTTGTATTGGTCTGCCTCGGTGCCGCAGTGGTTAGTGGGTCGCACTTTAAAGCGACGGCTGCGCAAGAGAGTCCCGGGTTCGATCCCGGGGTCGAGCCAATAAGTTTTCGGTAGGAAATTCTTAGTGGCAGCCCGGAGTCTGGAAGCTCATCAGCATCATCATAAGCCCATTTAAGTCCCCACTGCTGGGGCACGGGCCTCCCTCAATCACATGTGGGGTAATTGCCATACTCACCACGCTTGGCAGACGGGTTGGCGAGGGTTTTGAACTAAATGCAGAGTTTTCCTTCTCTGGGTGCTGATGATTATGCCAGCAGCTTTACCTTAGTCGCCTTTTACGACACCTCGGTAAGAGTGAGGGTGGCCTATTCTACTCTGCCGGGGACCACACGGCCGCCAACACGCCAACTTCCACGGTTTGGAAGTTGGCGGTCTTGTATCCCCGTGCCTCGGAAAGCACGTTAAGCCGTTGGTCCTGCGCCCAATCTCTCTCCGGTCGTGTCAGGGTAAGTGGATAGAGAGTGCACTTGTGTTTGCGCACAGCCTTGAGCACTATAATATAAACTTAATAATTTTTAATAATAAACTTTATTGAAAAAACCACGAGAACAATATACATACTTATAATCTACCTATACTAAGGGACCAAATTTAAGTTTGTTGCCTGAACTATGAATATCCTGTATCTCAGGCAAATACGAAAGAAAAAAAAAGAACAAAATGATCTGATCAATTTTAACAATAAACATTAAATCAAACTCAATCCAAATTTACCTAATCTAGTGCCCATGTAAATAATGAAAACCTAAAAATAAATAAACCTGACAATGATTCAAGATTAACCCAGTTAACAATTTGATTACTGAAATTTTTATTTAGTCTTCCGCCCCGAGACCCTCAAGGCAGAGAAGAGCTAGATTCGGTGTTTACAAATACCGAGTCCCCCATTACTTTGGACAATATCCTAGATGTATGAATGGCAGCTTGTTTCTGGCGACTAAGGTAAAGCTGCTGGCATGATCATCAGCACCCAGAGAAGGAAAACTCTGCATTTATATCAAAACCCTCGCCAACCCGTCTGCCAAGCGTGGTTAGTATGGCAATTACCCCTCATGTGATTGAGGGAGGCCCGTGCCCCAGCAGTGGGGACTTAAATGGGCTGAAGGATGATGATAAAGATATTTGAAGATTAGCCGCCGTAGCCGTAATCGGTTGGAGGATATTATTATGTATTAAAAGTTTCTCTCTCTTGAGTCAGTCCCTCATGTCTGACGATCGCAGTCAGCATCAATTGCATCTGGAGAGAATGATCTGCCTCCACTGGTTTCTGTCTAGCGCATCTATTGCGACTGCGCAGAATTTGGAGGACGACGAGTCTTTTAACTGATCGGTCCACCGTGTTGGTGTACGACCGCGCGATCTTCTGCCTTCGGTGTTCCCAACCACAGTCAGTTTTTCTACATATCCAATTATTATAGAGTTTAAGAAAAGTATTATGTGTATTATATTTGTAAGCCCATTGTGGGTTCTGATATCCTTAACACATGTGCTTGAGCTACCTATGTCGGAGTTATTTATCAATGTATATGATGTAGTGAAATATTTATTTTATTTTAATTTTTATCTAAAATAGCTTTATTTTCTATTCTTACATGAAGGAAATATGGCAACATTCTTTGCCATAAATAAGCGTGCTCGAACACACACCAACCGCCACGAACCAACCTGCCCTGTGTTTCGTGTGAGTGAGGGTACCAGAGACCGAATTTTGGGAAAGGGGAGTTTAAAAGTTAGTAGCGTTCTTGTGACTTCTCAGGAATTGCGGAGTATTAAGGAAAAAAAATAGTTTGATATTGAGCTTTGGTCATGATTAAAAGTACCACAATGGGCGCCATTCTTCGACCTCCTGTAATAAATTCATACAACATCTCATACGCTGACATATTTCCGTTTTAAGTCACAAATCACTTATGAAAGGGGAGTTTAAAAGTTGGTAGCGTTCTTGTGACTCCTCAGGAATTGAGGAGTATTTAGGAAAAAAATTGTTTGATATTGAGCTTTGGTCATTATTCAAAGTACCACGTTGGGCGCCATTCTACGACCTCCTGTAATAAATTCATACAACATCTCATACGGTGACATATTTCCGTTTTATGTCACATCTAACTTATTAAAGGGGCGTTTAAAAGTTAGTAGCATTCTTGTGACTCCTCAGGAATTGCGGAGTATTTAGGAAAAAAATAGTTTGATATTGAGCTTTGGTCATGATTCAAAGTACAACGTTGGGCGCCATTCTTTAAGTCACAAATCACTTGTGTTACCGATATCAGATAACAGATAAATCAATTATCACTAAAAAAAGATGTGTTCATCACGCGAATTTGTCAAGGGTGGGTATCGAACCCACGACGGGTCTTGTATAAGGTGGAGTCTCTACCTATTGCGCCATTAGATCAGTCAAGTTATCCAAACTAGATCTCATTTAAAATCTAATCGATATTTTTTGTACTTACTAGCTTTCATAGTAGCGATAACTTGATTTCTTATGATGGAGGCCCTTGCCCTAAAGTGGGGCAGTATATAGGTTGCTGTAAAGTATCACTACACACTTTTACTAGCTTTTTCCCGCGGCTGTGCTGGATTAGAAAGAGATGGAAAATATCCCTCCATCTCTTCAACTATAACATGGATTTACTTTTTATTAAGATACTAATTCTTACGCCCTGTTTGTCTAGTGGTTTAACTACCGGGCCGTGATCTCGCGGTCCTGGGTTCGATCCTGGGTCGAACGAAAAGTATGTTTCGGATTTTTCGAACATAGCTCGGGTTTGTGATCACTAATCCGCATTTGGCAAGCGTGGTGATTAAGCCTAATCCCATCATAGTAGAGATAACTTGATTTCTATGATAGAGGCCTTTGCCCAGCAGTGGGACAGTTTATAGGCTGATACTTTTACTACTTCGTTATTATTTATCTGTATTAATATTATTAGCTTTTACCAAGATAAGGGAAACCACAGATTTTTTATCACAGAAAGATAGTGAAAATTACGAAATTAGTAATCTCTATTTATTTTCCCACAAGGCAAGCTAAATAAACGTGTAAATTAAAACTAGGAGTACATTCCCCAATCCTTCTGAATCTCGATGTCTGTTTCTACACAATAAAACTCAATTAGACCAGACTGGTGTGTGAAGCAAATGCTGACGCAGCCGTATTCTAGATCTTCAAATGCAGTTATAAATCTTGAGATAAGGATACAAGTATACTTTTCGAGTTTACTGCTCCTCTAATTAAAGACTTAAAAGGTTTGGTAAAGCACTGTTGTGAGAAGTCGGTAAAAATATTGGGTATTAAAAATTCTTAACGCCCTGTTGGTCTGTTGGTATAAGTACCGGGCCGTGATCTCGGTGTATATAACAAGCATGTTTCGAATTTTTCGAACATAGCTCGGGGTTGTCCCATCCCATCCCATCATAGTAGGCGATGACTTTGATTTCTATGGAGGCCTTTGCCCTCAGTGAAATAGTATATATGCTGATACTTCAAACAATTATCTCTAAGCCCCCACTGCAAATCGCTAAGAATCAAAACGACAAAAAAAAATCATTCAAGGAAAGAAAAAAAGTAAATACAGGTTTTTTTATTAAAATTGGGGTGGTGCATTTACACAGATGTTTTTTTTTTTAAATAAAAATTTTCCAGCTGACTCTTGGTCTGCGCCTTTTTTATGATAGTTTTTATTGTGTAAAAGAGTTTATACAGTGCGCCACGTAACAACATTTTTGAAAATTTCTAAGACAGTCTTCATGCTATTCTATGCTAAAAAAATTATTTTTAGTATGAATTTTTATTTTTTTTTATTTTTTTATTATTATTATCTTATGTAGTGCTTTTTTTTAATTACTCTTTTTTATGTTATGTTACTATATGTTCATGTTTTGCTTTAGTTATTGTTAGAATGTTTTTTTTTGTCATGATTACATGCTATTACATTATTTAAATACTAAGTTACTATTGTTATTATTGTTGCGTTGATTATAAAAATTTGAGATGACATTTGTATTAATTATTGAATATTGCTTATAAATTTCTTGCACCATTTGCTGTTTACGCAATTACACAAGGTGTTTTATGATATGAGTCTTAATTGCACAAAAAGGTTACAGAGTTGATTTAAAATTTTATAGTTAATAAAAAGTGAAATAAATGTGATTTAATTTTATCTTTTTAGTTTAATTTTTTTTTTTGCAAAGGCCACAAAACTCAGCATGTCTATATTTACGTCTAATTGGATCTTTCTGATCTATCTAGCGGCCATTTTAAGTCATCATCATCATCATTTCAGTCAATAGACGTCCGCTGCTGGACATAAGCCTCCCCCAATGTTCTCCACACAGATCGGTCCTGTGCCGCCCGCATCCAATGGATTCCCACGATCTTCACCAGATCGGTCCACCTTGTGGGGGGCCTGCCACGGCTGCGACTTCCTGTACTGTGCATTTTAAGTAGTAAGTATGTAATGAACCAGATGGGCCGATGACACCAGCGGGGTGGCCATAAGATACTGCTACAAAACGATAGTGTATGGCAAGAACAGAGAGGTCATTCATAATAAAGATAAAGAAATATTTATATCTCTTTAATATTTCCCTGTACTAAAAACCTGAGGTGCCAGAATAAGGTCGGGCGTGGAGCGCTAATTGAAATCGCCCTGTCCGCGCCACACCTGGCGTCTTGCGCGGACAGTGCTGCCCTCTGGCGGACTGTTACAGGTTTATTGGGAAAACATCGCCAAATAAATGGCAAATAAATTAGATATCTGTACTGAATTAAGAACATTACTATGAGTAAAAGATATAATAAAAATGTTATGTTATTAATTTTACTTAAATAATATCCTCCAACCGATTACGATCTATATTCAACGATCAGTCACGTACGCAAAATATATTATAGTTCTCAAGTGTGTGCGCAAACACAAGTGCACTCTCTATTATCTTACCTTTATTTTATGCCGTCTGGTCCCCGGCAGAGTAGAATAGGCCACCCTCACTCTTACCGAGGTGTCGTAAAAGGCGACTAAGGTAAAGCTGCTGGCATGATCATCAGCACCCAGAGAAGGAAAACTCTGCATTTATATCAAAACCCTCGCCAACCCGTCTGCCAAGCGTGGTGAGTATGGCAATTACCTCTCATGTGATTGAGGGAGGCCCGTGCCCCAGCAGTGGGGACTTAAATGGGCTGATGATGATATTATTTCGATGGGATACCAGTGTGATACGCACGGTTGAGGGATCAGGAGCAGGATCAACGGCTTAACTTCCAGCAGACTCCATGCTGACATTAAGAATTTCTTACCGAAAAACTGATGAACAATTTTTTGACCTGACCGAACCAGGGATCTCTAGCGCAGTCGTCGCTTATTTTACTTATGCCAATATTGGCTTGATAGCGGCTACCAAAGCTGCGAATGGGTTTCCGGTTTGGCATTTTCAATATATTAGATAATACAAAATTAATCCTTGGAATTAAAAAATTAAAAGCAACTCCCACTTTCTTTAGTAATTTTTATTTTTTCAAACTTTACGCACACAGAAGCACAAAATAGAGACTCAGAACGCCGGCTGCCTACATTGCGTGATAGTTCGGTATGGGACAGAAACGGTCGATGTGTGCGGGAAAGACACGATATACTACTTAGCGCGTAGATCAAAAAAACTTTTCGATGACAATTTCACAGAAGTGTTATTTTGGCTAAAGCCATGTTGTTTATTTATTGTTTGTTACACCTAAGGTATAAACATTTTGATATTACTTTGGTAGATTTAATTTAAATTTGTAGTGATGTTTTTATTTTATTTAGTGAATGTTACAACCACAGATTTTGGGTCCATGCCTTATTTTACTAGTCTTATAATAAGAGTGAAATAAATTGCTCTGCGTATGTGATAGTAGGTTAGGTAATGATAAATTACGGATATAAGATTTTAAACATTCTCGTTGCATACAAATAATAAATATACACGGGACAAAACGATACTCGTTACTACGAGTATCGTTTTGTCCCGTGTATATTCCCACCCCATCCCATATACTCACAGCTTGATGTTTCGACTGCGATACAACGGCCGTGGTCACAAGCGAACTGGAGGTGCACGGCGTCGTGAGTCTTCGGGTATCCAAAGATTCGTTTTCGTATTGTCCCGTATACATAAATTACGGGTAGTTATTCAGTATCGCATTAGAATTAAGATTGTGTAATGATAGTTGTAAGTGTCATCATCATCATCATCATCAGCCCATTTAAGTCCCCACTGCTGGGGCACGGGCCTCCCTCAATCACATGAGGGGTAATTGCCATACTCACCACGCTTGGCAGACGGGTTGGCGAGGGTTTTGATATAAATGCAGATTTTTCCTTCTCTGGGTGCTGATGATCATGCCAGCAGCTTTACCTTAGTTGCCTTTTACGACACTTCGGTGTGAGGGTGGCCTATTCTACTCTGCCGGGGACCACACGGCAGAGTAGAATAGGCCAGTAATAGGTTGTAAGTGTGGTCGTAAATAAATAAATAAAAATAAAAAATGCGGCAAAAGGTCCCACTTTAAACCTGCCAGTTGACAATTTAACGCAGTTGTAATTAAAACGGAGGATGAGGTATACGTTTCATTAAATGGGAACCATAGTACCGATCAATACTTTACAGATAGTGTTATTTAGGTATATTACTTATTCTAATGTGACGATTTTTTTATTACACTATGATTAAGGCACAAAAACGAAAATGACCTGAAGACAATCTCCGAAACACAACATCTTCAATCACACCAGGGCGCCTCAATCCGGGCCCCATCAATCATAGTTTCCCGGCAGTCGGGAGATTCAGACCCTCATCCAACGATATATTATTTACGTTGACGACCGCATCTGTTCAAATGAATCGATTATCACATTTTGTCTGAGGATATTATTAAAGACCTTTATCTCGGGTTTGTAATCACCAATCCGAGCTGAAGGTCTTTAATAATTGGTAACCACCAATCCGCATATTGCAAGCGTGGAAATAAAGTCTAAACCCATCATAATGGTAGCGGTGACTTCTTTTCTAACTATGATGGAGACCTGCCCTGCAGTGAGACAGTTTAAGGGTACTGATACTTTACCTACCGTATTTTTGACCGTGGAAGATACCATGTTCTCATAGAAAATCGGTGTTTAGCAGCGTCTGTTCTGTGTTGATTGGCCGGATGGCGTATTTGTTAGTGTCCTTGCCTCATATGCCAAAGGTCGTAGGTTCAATCCCCAGCTCCCGGATAAACATTCATATGATGATCACATGCGTTCTTCATTCAGTGTTTACTTACTTACTTATTCTGATGGCTCAACGACCCGTAGCGGATCTTGGCCTCCGACACACCAAGTGGCCATTCCTCTCTGTTTTGGGCCAAGGAAAACTCTGCATTTATATCAAAACCCTCGCCAACCCGTCTGCCAAGCGTGGTGAGTATGGCCATTACCCCTCATATGATTGAGGGAGGCCCGTGCCCCAGCAGTGGAGACTTAAATGGGCTGACGATGACGATGAGACCCAATCGATCTTTAGCTCAAGCTGCAGGTCCTTTTCTACTTCATTCGTTCAGTGTATGGGATTGGGATGAGATTTTCGCTATTCGAAACCAGCCCCTGTCAGCCATCTTGTGCAAATTGTTTTTAACTTTTTAATGTTTCCGATCCGATTCCGAATCGTAGACATGGTCTTTACTCCAAAAATCTTTACCCCAAAGACGACAGTCGTGACGGCTGATGTGGCCAATTCCATGTTCACTTCTGCTTGATATTTCAGTGAATCGTAGACTATGATCTTCCAGACGCGGTCTATACTCCAGAAATCTTTACCCCAATGATTATCAGTTCTACGGCTGAGGGAACCATTACTGTCACTTCTGTTTGATAATTTCTTGGTTCTCTGCTGGACCACCTCATTGTTGACTTCACTATACAGTCGTCACATTATCAAATTGCCCAGTCCATCGAGTAAAGTCGATCTCATTTACAGGCAACAGCCAAAGTGGATGCGCAATATATTGCAGGTATTGGCTTTTATGCTCTTGAGAATAAGGGTAGAAACAGTGAAATATGTAGAGCTAGTAGCGAATACAGGCAGTTGTGATGCGCTCACCAGGTTTCACTACCGCTGCCTGCTGAGGTGATCCTGCTGCACTCGTTGACTGAGTCTGCAATGGCAGACCTGATTTGGTCAGTCCAACGTGTGGGTGACCTCCCGCGCGGTCTAGTGCCTTTTACATTCCCTTGGATGGCAAGGCGTCTTATTATTATTATTTGAAAGAAATGGGGTGAGCCTTGCGTCTCATAGCCACTGCGACCAGTATATGATCTATTGTGGCAGCCCCAGACCCTATTACAGCACTTCATGTAGCTCCAGTTCCAGGATAAACCCGAGAATGGAGCTGATGGGGGAGGTTTTGATCTCGTCTGTTGAGATCATGTTTTCTCCCTGGTGAAAGCGCCAAGGCGTCCTAAGGACTGATCGCCAAGTCGAGAAACATGTCCGAAAAAAGTCAGAATGCTAGACCGAACTATGGAAAACAGACAATGCTTGGTATAGTGTTCTTGAATTGTACTGTAGTAAAAGTTAAACCACACAATTCAACACGTACCTAAAACAATCAAAAAAACCCAGCGGCGAAGTCAGTGTTTGAGTACTCTTAATTAGAATGTTAGAATAATTTCATAAAAGAATAAATTTGCTCAGGCTAATTGGAAAACTGTGACCGAATGTTGACTTCGCCTGTGTTGCTAGGTTATACTGTTTCGCTTTGTTTCAGGGAGGCATTACGTTTAATACATTCGGTTTAATATCAATTGAAAAAAGAGCGATGGTACCCCAGCGGATAAGAAAGCGCCATTCACAAGGTCGTGGTTCGAAAAATCTATGTGGTTGCATTTATCTCTACCATTATTTTATGTGATAGGTGGCCGACGAGCTGACGGATCACCTAATGATAAGCGATTGCCGCTGCCCATGGACACCCGCGAAACCAGTGGAGTACAATTGCGCTGCCATCTTTTGACCCCCTTTCCCCCGGATTGGGACTCCGGCACCCTCACGCAGCAAAACACGGCACAGTGCTGCTTCACGCCGGTTTCCTGTGAGGCCGTGGTACGGTGTCGCGGGTGTCTATGGGCGGCGGGAATCGCTTACCATCAGGCGATCCATCTTCTCGTCTGCCACCTCTAACATATAAAAAAATCGAAAAAAGAACGAAAACTGCTTAATAACACTGTTTTAGTTAAAAAGGTTTAACAAACATTTATGATTATTAGCGAAAAATAAGCTTCAAAGTGGCAACATTGACTTCGAGGCTTGACGGAATTTTCTCTGCGCTGTGATAAATTTTGAAGTGTTTTAAAAGCTCGGGTTGAAACCGGCATTGGTTGACAGGGTAGGTTCAGAATTTGTCTTTGAATGTTTTCCTATGCTAGAGGCGACAAACGAGCAAGCGAATCCCCTGATGGTAAGTAATCATCGCAGTTCCGTGAATATTTGCGAAATTAGAGAGATCGCTGATGTAAATAAATTTTAGAATAGATGTACCTTTTTTATGATATAGGTAGCAGACGAGCTGACGGATCACCTGATGGTAAGCAATCACCGCCGCCTTTGGACACCTGCAACACCAGTGATGTCACAAGTGACTGCTTACCTTTTACTTCCCCTGGATTGGGCCTCCGGCACCCTCACTCACGCACCGAAACACAGCGCATGCATTGCTTCATTGTGAGGCCGTGGTATTACTCCGGTCGAGCCGGCTAATTCATACCGAAGTGTGGCTCTCCCACCTACTGTCAGGTGCAGCCAGTCCACTTGCTAAAGTGACAAAAATCTGTCATATTCTTTAATGATCACTTACCTAACTGAAAACCAGCGCTGCAGCGTCTTCGGCCACTGCAGCAAATGCTGAGGTTAGGCCTTGTTGGCTACAGAATTTCTCCTATTAGTGTATTTATGTCACACGTATTTAAATTTGTGTTCTGTGGCTAATAAAGAAATCTTTCCTTTATTTTTTTATTTAACTGTCAAATACACCATCATAATGTGTTATTCCCGGTTACAAGTCCAAATTCCAGACTTCTGAAAAAATCGTGATGTCAAGTTGGAAATCCTTCTTTTTTATAAGATAGGTGGCAGACGAGCAGACAGATCATATTTTGACGGTAAGCGATTACTTATGCCCCAACCAGAAAAGTAATAAGTGAGGAAGTGTATGTATTTCTGTCATACACAAACAATCGCCACTTTATCTAAATCCGAGTTAAGAAATATAGACTGATGACTCCATCAAAAACCGACATAAAAGTGTAATTGCAAAATAATTACCGTAACATATCTGTCGGTAAAGTCGAGCGAATAATCGGCAGAGCGAGATCGTAAAACCATTATCGGAGGTGACTCATGATTGGTCAGTTTGTGAAGTGTAATGATTGGCAGTGAAGCAACTTGTGGCCGTGTGGTGCCCGGCAGAGTAGAATAGGCCACCCTCACTCTTACCGAGGTGTCGTAAAAGGCGACTAAGGTAAAGCTGCTGGTATGATCATCAGCACCCAGAGAAGGAAAACTCTGCATTTATACCAAAACCCTCGCCAACCCGTCTGCCAAGCGTGGTGAGTATGGCAATTACCCCTCATGTGATTGAGGGAGGCCCGTGCCCCAGCCGTGGGGACTTAAATGGGCTGACGATGACGATGACGATGAAGCAACTTAGCCGAACAACGTAGGTATATATGACAAGCAAAACGCCCTGTTGGTCTAGTGGTAGGTACCGGGCCGTGATGTCGTGGTCCTGGGCTCGATTCCCGCGTCGAGCAAAAAGTACGTCTTCAATTTTTCTAATATAGCTCGGGTTTATGACCAATCTCATCATAGTTACTTGATTTCTGTAATGGAGGCTTTTGCCCTGCAGTGAGACAGTTTATAGGCTGATACTTTTAAGCGAAGTGACATAGATTTAAACCTCAGAGACCTAATTGATTTTAAAAATAAATCTAGATGTATATTGCTTCTACATACGAGCAATAGAAAAAATATTATTATCATAGTATATTGTTAACGAAGAGCGGTGCCTCCTGACACAGGCTTTCTGAAGCTTAAAAGGGGGCTCCTGCCACAAATTTTGTAAGAGCCTTTGCTTAGTTGAAATAAAGATATTTTATTTAAAAAAAAAAAAAGGAAAAATAAACTCAAGCATTCCCAAACGGTTTTCTTTATCTGCCCACCAAAACGCTTTTAAACCGTCATGTGAGTACACTTCTAAGTATAAAGAACACTCGTGCGAGTACGTGGGGCATTTAGAGGATAATATAGTGGATCTGGAGCCCAATTCTCGAGATTGTCGATAAAAAACATGGCGGATGTCGTACGAAATCCATACAAAAAACTATAATAAATAAATAATAAATAGCATTTATTGCCAGAAGTAAGTACATGGTCTTATAAATACAGCGACTTCTACACTAAGCAAAAACTGCTTGTTTCGCAGAAATCCGGTGACAATTAACTAGACATTGTATCAATAAATAACTTAGTAATTTATGATAAAAATGTTTACAATAAATAAGTTGCTAAGAATTTGTTATACTTAAGTAGATATGTGATAAAATGATTTTTAAAAATTTTAGAAAAAATATTATATTATTATTGTAATTTGGGAATGAAAAATTGAATTAAAAATGTTCCTGATGTGTGTTATTTTGGTGTGAAATTAACTATGTTTAGTGATATATTTCAGTCTGTATAATAAGTTCCATAACTAGTAATTAAATAGCCTACTCTTCGTCATCGCCGGTTTTTTTATATGAAAGTTAAAGGTTTTGTAGATTCCTTTTTTATATTTAACCAAAATTTATAGTCTACTGGATCCCAACTCTCGTGCTCGTGACATTTATCTTCATACGACTTAAATCACTAAAACATTGCTTTTTTTGCATGGTTTTTAGGTGATATCCGCCATGTTTTCAAAATATCACGAGCACGAGAATTGGGCTCCTGATATCCAAATTCCGCCATTTTGGTCATTCCGATAAATGTTTCGGTTGCTCCTGGATCATAAATATCACTATAAATAAGGTTAAAGTCAATGATAGATTAAATCATTCCGAAAAATGGCTGAGTTGGATGTAGCCTTGTAAACAACCCAGGGACCTAAGCGCCAACCGGCAAATCTACCTTTCACACGCGCTGTATGTCTCCTTTGTTTGGATGGGATTGCTATATTCTAGTTCTTAACGGGACGTCTTGGTGCTAAGGCCCCAGGACCAGGTTGGTTGGCGCTCTTCCCCCACTCTTCCCCTCTAGTTCGATTGATTGAACCTAATACTTGATGCTATTTTACTGGCACATTTCTATACTGTAGTTTTAGTTTACGGAGGACGAGAGCCTTATCCCAAGGTGCTAAAGCCCCGTTTGCGAGAGCATCGTAAATTAGAAAACGTGTGGTACAATTTGAAGTTTGAGTTTGTTTATCATAAATATATCTTAGCACTACTTTTTCATAATATTATGTTCACGAATGTACATGTAATCAAAATATAATTTGATCGTAAGCTGATACCACTCGCTCACCAACTAATGGTTACATACGATCAGAATCATTATCTCGAGAATGTGAACATTTAGAATCTATTTGAAACGTCTAGGTTCTTAATAAGTTTTGCCGCACCGCCGCAAAATTGGTAAAAATGACCACATAGATATGGAATCTAGAGGTACGATGTCGGAACCAGCGATTTCTTTTTTAAAATACGAGTGCTACTGAGTTACCATTAGTAATGCTTATCGATAGTCTACTATCGATAGACTATCGATGCTAAAAGTAAAAACAATAGTATCGATAGTATATCGATAGTAATGCTGGTTGTTAAGATTATTGATACTATCGATATAATTGATTATATCGGACAATAAACAGTCTGTGGCTTTTACCTGTTTATAATTAGTATATTACATCAATAAGAATAGAATAGAAGAGTAGAATAGGCCACCCTCACTCTTACCGAGGTGTCGTAAAAGGCGACTAAGGTAAAGCTGCTGGCATGTTCATCAGCACCTAGAGAAGGAAAACTCTGCACATATATCAAAACCCTCGCCAACCCGTCTGCCAAGCGTGGTGAGTATGGCAATTACCCCTCATGTGATTGAGGGAGGCCCGTGGCCCAGCAGTGGGGACTTAAATGGGCTGATGATGATGATGATCAATAAGAATTTGACTGACCGAATGGCGCAATTGGTAGTGACCCTGCCTCTTACGCCAAAGGTCGTGGGTTCGATCCCCACCCTGGACAAACATTCGTGCGATGAACACTTGTGTTTGTTCAGTGTCTGGGTGTAATATATGTATTTAAGTATATATTTGTAATCCTCTGTTGCCTGATATCTGTAACACAAGTGCTTAAGCTACTTAGTACGGAATCAGGTCAACGTATGAAATGTTGTGAGAATTATTATTATTATTATAAGGTATAAACTGAGCACATAACATCTTCGCTCATGCCTTAGACCTAAGTCTAACGGTGCGTTAGTCATATTGGTTTATCGGCACGTATGGCGGAAACCTTATCATCGCACAAGTGGGTCGAAGATCCTAACTAAAACAAAGCCATGTTTGTGAGTCCGGCCACTCCGGACTAAATGCCTGTTAAGGAGGCAGGTCAACAGTCCCATGTTCTTAAAGAATCTAGGTTGCTAGGTAGGTTAAGTGTGGCCGTGTGGTCCCCATCACAGTTGAATAGGCCACCCTCACTCTTACCGAGGTGTCGTTAAAGGCGACTAAGGTAAAGCTGCTGGCATGATCATCAGCACCCAGAGAAGGAAAACTCTGCATTTATATCAAAACCCTCGCCAACCCGTCTGCCAAGCGTGGTGAGTATGGCAATTACCCCTCATGTGATTGAGGGAGGCCCGTGCCCCAGCAGTGGGGACTTAAATGGGCTTACGATGATGATGATGATGAGGTAGGTTAAGATTGATTAACGGCTAGGTATTTTTTATTGCTTAAATAGACAGACGAATCTGCCTACGTACGATTTTAACTCAGTGGTTAATAACGCGCCTTTCAATCCATCCACCATGATTCAGTTGGTCTGGTTCCCTTGTTAAAGAGTTGCGAAGGTCTGACGACAGTCACATTGTAATTAATTTAGATTTGGCTCTTGACTGATAATTTTCTGAGTGTAACTCGGGCTCCAAAGCGACAGCTTTGGACGCAACTTACCTAACTAACTAATAACCGCGTTTTTTCTCCTGTACATACATTATTTCAAACTAGGAAATACATGCTAAGATGAGGGGGAGACAGACAAGCCTGCAGCCCACCATTTGGCTTTCTTTTTCATGTTCTAAGTACAGACGAGCAACGGATTACCGGATAGAAACTGATTGCCAACGCGCATAGACACCGCAACACCAATGGAATCACAAATAAATATTTGAATAAATATAAATAAATATTTCACAACATCACATACATTGATCTGACTCCGAGATAGGTAGCTCAAACACCTGTATTACGGATATCAGAATCAACAGTGGGATTACAAATTTATTACATAATACTTTTCTTTTATAATACATACTTATAATACATAGGAAACACCCAGGCCAATACAGCTATGTTCATGCACACAAATGTTTGTATAGTGCGGGGATCGAACCCGCAACCCTTGGACGAAAGGCTGCGTTCACTACCACTGTTCCAAACGGATCGTCAACAAATAAAGTGCTTTACCTTTAAACTCCTCAAGGAAGACCTTAGATGCGCTCCAAAGTCGACGTGAAGAGTTCCGGGGTCGAACTGGATGCAAAAAGCTCGATGCTGGGAAATGGTGAAGGAGGCCTACACTCAAGTACTTAGTTGTAACAGGCTGAAGAAGAAGAGGAAACCTTTAAACTCCACTTTCTCACTCACTCTCTCTACGAAATACAATGCAGACCATGCCAGTTTTCTGTCAGACCGTAGTAGCACGCCGGACCATTCATGCTAAAGCGTGGCCCTCACTGTCATAAACGTGTTACAAAATAAAAATAAATAAAACCTTGTAACTACTACTATAGTTACCTCTTACAAAAGGCCGGGAACACCTGTGCAGTATCCTAAATTTCTATCCCTCAAGTCAAAACCGTTGAGCTGAACCCCTAAGTGCATTAATAAAGGAGACGGCGTAATCGATAAAACGCATTAAATGTTACATCCTCACCTAATTATTTAAATTGTAAAACTAGCCCATTATTTTATATTTATTTTTTGGAATACTACTATTTAGGAGTACTACTATTTAGGAATACTACTATTTAGGAAATGGAATTGTAAATGATAACAGCCTGTTTTGTAATGTCAATTCTGTCGATTTGACAATGAGCTCAATCTTGTAATGTAAATGAAAACAATCTGTTTTTAAAAAAAATAGTAGTTTTTGTCAATTTGACAATGTAAATAAATACATTTTGCATAAAGTTACGCATTAAAATAGATTTAAATAACGCAGAGTCAAGGAAATAAATAAAATATGGCCTATTAATAAACAATTTTCAAAAATATATTATGTACGAATGGCTAGAAGTATCAGCCTATATACTGTCCTACTGCAGGGCAAAGGCCTCTATCATAGAAATCAAGTTATCGCTACTATAATTTGATTAGGCTTAATCACCACGCTTGAATTAGATCGATCGAATTGGCTAGACTTAGTTTTATTTTTCAACTGATACAAGTTTATTATGTCACACAATAATTTTTATTAATTTTAGACCAGTTACATTTTAGTGAAGAGTTCCTAAGAAAAGAAGACCGTCTCCTTAATTCTTATTTTATTGTTGTTAAACTATAGCATTGAGCGGTAGCAAATTCATTACTATTCACAAACTTATCTAACACCCACGTTCTGGTCTACTGCAAATCGTTTATATGTTCCGATGCACTCGCTTATCACAGTAATCCTTCTAAAGAAGAGGCATAAAACACTTTTTTTAAAGCATAAAGGTAACCAGTACCTCTACATAGACAATTATAACAGTACACACGAAAAATGGTGTTACCGAAGTCGGCGCCCAATAAGTTGATAACAGATACTAATCTCGTAATACAACATTGTAAATGTTAAATTGCTTGGGATTAGGCGCCCACTTCAGTAACCCCGATCGAGTGTTAAAAAGAAAGTGTTAAAATATTCATTTTTAAATATCAGTTCGTGATTTTTGAAGGCGGTTAATTTTTCGTAGAAAAATATTTTTCATGCTTTTTAGTGTCTTATATCCCCGGCAGGTACTCGTATTAATCAGCCGAGTGGAGGAGGTTACGTAAAGGAAGTTGCAGCCGTGGCAGGCCCCTCACAAGGTGGACCTACGATCTGGTCAAGGTCGCGGGAATCCATTGGATGCGGGCGGCACAGGACCGATATTTGTGGAGAACATTGGGGGAGGCCTATGTCCAGCAGTGGATGGCGTCTATTATTGGCTGAAAAGATGATGATGATTATTCGTTAGCCACTGACTCTGTTTCTACTGTGCTGTTTTTTTATTCATCTTTCAAAAGTAAAGAGGCATAAAAACACTTATCGCTACTCAAGACTTTAAATATTATCTTGATCAGAAACGCGGAATGTGTTTCAGATTGTTCCCGGCGCTTGACGCGTTCATTAAGATTCGTAGATTAAATTAAGCAAACTCCGATTAACTTGTCTGTCTTCACGTCACTATCTGGCCTATTATGGGGTTCGGGTTAGCCTTTAATACATGAGCGTAGCGGCAAGCGTAATGTATCGACATGGAGAGAAAACAAAGACAGACATGAAAAAAGAAGCGTGTTTTAAGATTTGTAGATAAAGTTAAGCTTAAAATAAGACGTAATAAACCATGTTTTCGGTCTGGAATAGAAGCGAGCAGGACATATACAGAGAATAAAATAGATGGACAGAAACAACAACAAACTGGTATTTATATGGACATAAGTGAAAGAAAGGTAGACCACAGACCAGATCGGAGGATGACATTGCAAAAAATGCTGGAAAAGTATGAACCAGACCAGCAAAAGACGGTCCTTACAAACATACTAACAAACATAGATTGAGTGAAAAAAAATACTAAGAAATTGTGTTATAATAGTAGATGTTTTTTAATGTAACTTCTATTGTGAAAAATGCTCTGGAAATAAAAAGCTTTATTATTATAGACTAAGTTAAGCAAACTCCAATCAATTTGTCTGTTTTCACGTTATTATCTGGCCTATTGCGGGTCGGGTGGGATTTAAAATATGAGTGGTGGAGTGGTAAGCGTAATATATCAAGAAGATAAAAGAAATACGCTTATATGAAGATTCGTAGATTGTAATGTTATGTAATGTGGACTCCCTTTTCCGCACTTAGACTCTCTTTCGGTCCATTGTACGTGATGGGTCGACTGATTACTGAAGCCAGCCCAGCTCCGCCCAGAAGCGCAGAAGTTTTCTGGGAGCTTCACAGGCTTCGCGAAGCGACCTCGTCGATCCGAGGATTTGTTCGGGTTGGGTAGTCACAGCGTCGCACTATAGGATTACGTGTGTGACGGATTCCTCCGCGTTGAAACACCCTCTGCATAGAGGGCTGTCTGTCACGCCTATTGTAAACAAATGTTTGTTTAAGGGGCAGTGGCCCGTCATTGTCCCTATCATAATTTTAAGATTGCTTCTTTTTAAAGCGTTTTGTGAGTCGCGGGTTTATTGCTGGCAAGATTCGTAGATTACATATTATTGGAATGCTATTGTTCGCACCTCCTTAAGGTGACGGGTAGGGCACACTAGCGACGCCAATCTATTTTATTTTTAGCTACTAAACCGGATCTATTTGAAACCATTTCCGGCAAACATTTATAATAAATATATTAAATAACCATGCACAAATGTTGGGTCCGTTTTTGTACGCGAAAAATTGATTCACGCCAAAAGTGGCCGCTTTTGGCGGTAATTAATTATTCGCGTATGCGTTGAACCCAACATTTGTGCATGGTTATTTATTAAATAGTATGAGTGTTTGCCGAAAGTTTGTAACCCCGAAATTGTTTAAAATAGATCCGGTTAAGTAACCTAAAAATTGAAATAAATTGGCGTCGCTAGTGTGCCCTACCCGTCACCTTAATAGCAGACTTTAGAAAAGTCGCTCTGCTCACTACTGTAACCTCACCTAAAGTTGAATTTGATGAACACCCAGGTGGATGCAACGTCCGCTTTGCTTTTAACGCGCTGCTTCTCACCTACTTATCTCTGTCTAATGCAAATACGCTTCATTCAGCGCTACTTGAATTCTGTTTGTTTGTATTATCACATTCTATCACAGCGTTGGTATACGCAGCGGCTAGACGTTCGGTCAGCAGAGTTCTGGTGGAAACGGCTTAGTAAGCCTCAAAAGTATTAAAATTAGAGTGAATAATAGGCTATGTGGCAATTGGACTGTATAAAACCAATTGACTGTAATAAAGCGCTGGTGATAGGATGCCAATAAAACTTATAATATCAGCAAAGCAATGGTTCTGTGGTTTCTTCAACGACGCAGACATCAGGCAACAATAGAAAAAAAAACAATAATATTATCAAAACCAGTAAAAAAGTATAAAAACGTAAATAATATAAAAGAGGCTCGTCCAGCCGTCGATCCTCAACAGGCTACTTCTGGGTAAGCTCGCTCCATCGTAGGCTTTTTCTCAACTTTTTGATATCAGAGTAAAGCTAAAGGCAACTCCACCACCATTGAAAGAAAAACAAAAAAGCAAGGGTTTTTGTATTTATAATACAAGCGAAGGTTTGGTGTAAGGTATGTTATTTTATAGGAACGATGGTAGACAAGCAGACCACAAATAAGCAATTGGAGTTTCAAGTGCGCCGCCAACATTTAAACTCCCCTTCCCCCGGATTAGGCTTCCGGTACCCTTACTCACTTAATAAATCACAGCGCTCTTTTGAATTTCATTGTTTCTCTTTGATTGTCATTCCATTCCCATCTTCTCGATGGATGGCGGTCTAATACTGTGCGTTTCTCGCAAAATTTTCTACCATGTACCCCAGTTGCAGCAGCTGGTCAGCTGCAGGGGTATTTCCCGACGGCTCCGACTTAGGGACCTTCAACAGAAGTGCGTACTCTTTTTTAAAAAGGCCGGCAACACATTAGCGTTCTCTTTGATTACGCAGATGTTCAAGACAGGCGTTGATTACTTTCCATCAGGTAACTTTTAACGTTTGTCATCTAGCATAAAAAAAAACTATAATATCATCCAACCTATTACGGCTACGGCGGCGAATCTCAACGATCAGCCACATACGCAGGATATATTATAGTGCTCAAGTGTTCTCTCTCTTCCCTTGCCCTCATATTCCGATGGGACACTAACGTGACAAAATTAGATTTGATGCAGGACCAATGGCTTTACGTGCTTTCGGAGGCACGGGAGTGCAAGTCTAAGTCAAAGTCAAATAATTGTGGATCTCGGACAGTGCCGGCGCTGCTTCACGCTGGTTTTCTGTAGAGCGTGAAACTATGATGTGTGTGTGCGAGATATTTGTCAAATAAATGCGTCTGAAAAAGTTTAAGACACATGTCCAAGAGATGTGTACTATGAAATTTGCATTTGAAAAATCCAGCTACACATCCTAGGACCGACTCTATGCGCATCGTTGCACAGCTTTCCTGTACATCCTCGTAATGCTCACCTTTCTTTTCTTTCCGCAATGGGAAACCATCATAAACTTCACCTTGTCGCACGTAGGGAACAAGATACTGTGTCTCTAACCCGAACCAAATGTTCATCTTAGCGCAATCACGGTCGCAATCCCTACAGCCGGAACTAGACCATACCGCTAACCGTGCTCACCGCGCTAGCCCTTCTCTGATGTATGACGTACTAGGACACCCAATAACGTCGTCCCCTGCGGAGTCGTATCAGTATACGACTCCGCAGGGGACGCAGCTTACTCAGTAGCAAGCTACTTCCTAATAGTGGTTATGCTCGCTTACTTCGAAAGCCCTATTAGTCGCCTCCTATGACAGGCCGGGAATACTTTGGCAGTGTTCTAACAGGGCATAGAGGGGTCTAAGGTGCCCCATTGGGACCTCCCCTGCAGTGTCTTCCTACTGGTCCCAATCGGAGAAGTCCGACGCAATGGGTTTACGCGTTCGCGTTCGCGCTCGGCTCCTCTTTCTGATGCATATCATGCTCACAGAAAAAAGAAACCGCCTCCCAAACGGCCCAGTTTTCGACCATAGTGCGTACTACAATCAGCAGGGGCTTCACCATCCAAGCAAAAATGCTCTCTTTCCCAGCATATATTTAGTGGCACCGCTCACAACGTTTCATAGCTCCACTAAAAGACCTTCGTAGTGCTCAGTTATCTAGCACATCTCACGTAGAAAAGCAGTTGATACCCAAGATGGGAGAACTCTTGTACGGATGGCAGTGGTGTCTCAAACCGCGGGAACAAAAAATCTTATCATTACGGTTCGGTTTACAAGATCTTCAGAGCAATGCTCATCAATAAATGCTATGCTTCTGACTATTTTTATAATGTGGTTTTATATTAAAATTCTAAGTTATGGTGTGGCCAAACGGTAGCGGTGAAAGTACCCTTTCGGAATTAAGGTTTGAGATAAGATGAAGCGATTACAAATTACAAGTATGTAAATAGAAGTAGGTTAAAAAAGAACAATACAAAACTAAAAATGATTGAGAAAATAAAATAGGACTTGGCAGTTTTTCAACAGATTATACACCGTTATTCTTTATTGTTTAAATCCCCAAAACCGCATAATAGGTATCGTGAAATAATAATAATAATAATAATCCCCGGCTTGCCTTTACTGGCCGGCTGGGGTGGACCCCAGCAGGGGCTGCAGGACTTTCACCTCTGGCTTGCCTTCACCAGCCGGCCAGAGTGGGATGTCAGAGCTATATGCTCGCAGGGTGGAAGTGAAAGATGCATAAGTCGCGAGTTGGCACAGTGTCTGTCACCACAGACACTGGGTAGAAAGCGGTGTACACCTCTCGGCACCCTGAGCTGCTCACACCAATGTTGCCCGCCTTGCTATATCTGGTAGCTAGCTTTTGCTTGGCTTCCTGGTAGCTTATTATAGGGGGCCCATCTAGTGAGTGGCGAGTCACCACCTGCCCATTTTTTCGTGATTTTTATCATTGATCGGGCAGGTGCCATAGTCTCTCCATAGTACCAGTTAACCGGTCCACTAACACCTCAACCCAATAGCCCAGTTCATTTTGTTTTCCATTATTTTCAATAGTCTTATGCCAACCGGGGACTGTCCTTGGCTACACTTCTGTAGTGTATACAGGGATAGTCGCCGGCTGGTGTCACATCACATTATAGTAAAACTGTCAATTGAACGGGCCTCTACGTGTTGGCTTCGGCCCCACGCACGCCTTCCAAAAGTCCGGGACATAATTGCCCGTGGTTATGGAACAACTGACAAACATAATAATAATAATAATAATACGGTATATGACTATTTTTTTTTTATTTTTGCAATCAAAAGACCTCTCAATGATAGAAACATCGTTGAAAGAATCACTTGATTCTCATTTAAACTACCTGAGATATCACAACTTTAAAATCACATTATTTTGGGCAAACCCAAAACGCTCCATACAAATGGCTACTAAGGTGTGACGTCACACGACAGTATTTTGTATGCATTTCATTTGAATTTTATATGGTAGCTATGTCAAGTGTTTCGTTTATGTCAATGGTTCTATTATAATAGTTGGTGCAAATTGTATGGATTATTCAATGGTATAATTATTTTGTAATAATTTCATACTTTTATCATCGCACGAATGTTTGTCCAGGGTGGGGATCGAACCCACGACCTTTGGCGTAAGAGATAGGGTCACTACCAATTGCGCCATCGGGTCAGTCTAAATGTTGTTGTTCCATACTTTATTGCCGAGTGGATATTCCATTTCGTATGGAACAGCAGATGTTTTTTTTTTTCGCTTATTTGGTTGATCTAACATGCTAAATGGACTTTATTCACGATACCTATTATTGTGTATATGCCGGAGTGAGGTCATCCTGATTGGCTTTTCTATAAAAAAAAAATCATTCTGAACGTGTAACAGTGATCTGTTCTTATTCTGGTTCCCCTATCTAAGGGTTATGAAGGTCAGACGGCAGTCGCTTCATTGTAATTACCAGACTTCCCGAATCCTGGATCATGGTCCAATCGTATCCAGGGCTCCGAAGCGACTGGGAATTACACGTTAAAATGGAAAGTAATTATTATTACAATAAAAGTAACAATTAATTTATTTATTAGGTGCTATTTATAAATGTTTGTTAAACGTTTGTTAATTAAAACGGTGTTATAAAGCAGTTTTCATTCTTTTTTCGAAAAAAAATTGTTTTAAACGTATAAACTAGCCGGTTTAGCTTTCATCATCATCATCAGCCCATTTAAGTCCCCACTGCTGGGGCACGGGCCTCACTCAATCACATGAGGGGTAATTGCCATACTCACCACGCTTGGCAGACGGGTTGGCGAGGGTTTTGATGTAAATGCAGAGTTTTCCTTCTCTGGGTGCTGATGATCATCCCAGCAGCTATACCTTAGTCGCCTTTTATGAAACCTCCGTATGAGTGAGGGTGGCCTATTCTACTCTATTCATGATATTCATTAGCGTTCAAACTCGAAGGTTCCACCGACATTCATTTGTTTACAAACATTTAGAAATTTCCCCGATATTCTTATGGCACCTTCTTTCTTGTCTAAAAAAATAAAGTGAAAAAATTGCAACCCGATTACGCAAGATATTTTTTACGATTTTCTTTTTAGCGTCAATCGTTGAGTTGAATGTTATATTATATTTATTTTTTTAGTATTAGATTTTTCTCCTGATTCATTGAACCTCATACTTGATCTAGTTGAATAAAAAAAATGAAAATCTTTCGCTTTTTTTTGTGTAGTACCTACCCCCTGTGCTATTATTTTCATAAATAATATATTGCTAATAACACGCTCATTTATCAAAATCGGTTGGGTAGTTAAGGCAAAATCGGGGAAAATACAAACATTCTTACATCATTATATAGACTACTAAAATCATAACCCTCCCTTTTTTGGCTTTGTCGTAGTTACCCGACTACAATACTAAATCAAAACAGCAAACATATAAAAAAACACACTTATTATGCAAATGAAATACTATTCATTAGTCCGCGCACTGAATACGTTAAAAAAGCAATGCTAGCGGAGTTTTTCCAAAGTCTCTCCCATTGAAATTTCTTATGCCACATAATAAGTCAGACGTGTTGCCTATTCGCAATGACTTTCAGAATACTATTGGCGCTGAACCGGGCTCTGTGCAATAGTGAAGCTGCCTCTTTGTGTTGTACCACTGAAAAGCCGTCAGTAGATACGTGCTTCTGCAAATAAACTTGACGCACTGCAGTAGCGTGGCCGCCAACAGCATCCTGAAAGCATTATATTATATAGGACTTGCATAGATTAAACTTGATCTTTGCTGAGGTAAGAAAGTCAGAAAGAATCGGTAAGGCAACCGGTTACTATATCAGGTGATTCACCTGATCTTCTGCCACCTATGACAAAAAATTGCGGTTTACGGTTTATAACGTATTAAAAAAAAACCTACTCACTATATCTAGTTCAAACCAATTTTCGTTGTTAGTTTTCATGACTATGCACATCATATATTTTTTTTAGTTTTATAATTCATTAATTAAAGAAGTTAGAGGGGGGGGGGGGGGGGGGGACACCATTTAACACTTTAGGAGCGTCTCTTGCGTTTGATGAAAAAAAAATTGTGTTTCAGTTTCAAGTATGGAGACCCCCCAATTTTTATTTTTTTCCAATTTTTATGTAAAAATCGTAATGCCGTTAACAAAATACATAGCAAGTTTCAATAGCATAATTCTTATAGTTTCGCAGAAAAGTGACTGTGACATACGGACGGACACACAGACGGACAGACATGACGAATCTATAAGTGTTGCGTTTTTTGCAGTTCGGCTACGGAACCCTAAAAACCACTAAGTTTTTGTTCATTTTCCATTATGATGACTGATGCACCTTATTTTAATTAAGTAAGTTTGTCTACGATTTATATTTTGATACGTATTTTGTTTTGCTGCCTTACCAACTTACTTCCTTACTTTGTCTATGTACCTATACTTCGCTTAATACATAGTTTTCCCTTTCATCAATAGTTTTCATATATGTATATCCATCTCACTACAGTCCCGTACAATGACGATAAATTCTAAGAGTTTCTTTCCAATGTTCTATTTGCAAATTCAAATCGAATGAAAGGTCTTTATAGAGTCACGAAGCGACTCCCTTATTCAAGAGGATTTTATTGATCTACACACACACATCGTATTCTCCTTACTTAATTTCGCAGAGCGACCTCTTGACCGGTGGGCCTCGAAATTATTAATGAAAATCTTCGTTTACTTTCTAACTTGATCCCCTCAGACTGTAATTACATTTTGTAGGGCTGCTACTGGTTTGGTACCTATGAGAAATGGACAATACGACAAAAAAATTGTATTCTTAGACGCTTTTCGAATAAAGAAAGAAAAAAAATATCACCCATAGTATTTAGTTATCATTAATTGTGTTTTTATTAAAATATTTATCTTATAAATTATTATTTATCGCCTCGTTGGTCTAGTGGTTTTGAGTACCAGGCCGTGAGCTCGCGGTCTTGTCGATTCCCGGGTCGAGCAATATATGTTTTGAATTTTTCGAACATAGTTCGGGATTGCGATCACCAATCCGCATTAGGCAAGCATGGGGATTTAGCCGAATTCCATCATAGTAGCGATGACTTGATTTCTATGATGGAGGCCTTTGTCCTGCAGTGGGACAGTATATAGGCTGATACTTTACTTACAAGCGATGCCGGAAATGACGTAGTCCTGAAGCTGAAGACACACTATATTGGCTCTCCTTTGCCTGATGGAAAGCAAGAGGAGAGCCCAAGTTGCAATTACAACTGACGCGATGTCAAGGCATGACCTCTGTTAGCACTGCCATACTCGCCAGCGAGATGCTTCTTCACGCTGTGCTTGAAGGAATCCAAATTGTAAATCAAAATTGTTTAGTCCATAATGAAATATTTTCCACAAAACCCTCCGAAACATGCACTTCAAGATGTTTTCCCTAACCGCCGAGCTCTACCATAAGCAAATGTATCCGTATTCGTATCCACTGATCAAGTAACAAAAATTAAGTTACCTAGTGCTTGCAGGCCAACCCTAGGCTTAGGGCAGTTAGTCTGTCCCTAACTATGTAGTACGTATCGAAGCTATTACACGCTCAAATATTTACACAAACTCCTTCAAGCGATGCCCAGGTATAACTTAAGAGACCTGCGGAGCTCCGTTCAAATTCGAGGCAAGCTTCGCCGTTCCTCGCACATCTCGCTATCTCTGTCGCACCACACGCGACCTTTACGTGCGAGTAGAAAAAGGCAAGGCGGTTGTTTGAAATGAGTAGAAAATTTGCATAGACCCAAAAATGAATAATGAAAATGAAACTGGATTATATTTTGATTTTCTTTAAAACATTGTGTAACTAGACATTACAAGCTGTGTCTCTGTTAGATTTATATAATGATTAATTTCGTTTTTAATATGAAACAGATAGGCAGAAAATAGGTCGTTAAAGTCTTTACGACGTTTACGAAATGTAATCGAAATTATTTTTAAATAGGGTATATAAACAGGGTGTATCTGTGGACTGTGGTGTATTTACATTCCTTTAACCACGTGTTCTACCAACCATTCTGAACCTAAATTTGTTCTACGACTTTTCGAAATTAGTCGATTTTTTTTCGATTCCCCATAGAAAATGACCAAGTCACGTGACCGACTTTGTATGACAAGTTGATATTTTTTATGCGAATTTCTACAAGACATACAACAAATGTTGTTCAGAATGGTTGATAGAACACGTGGTTAAAGGGGATGTAAATGTTCACAGATACACCATGTATTTGTTAGATAATATTTCAACACAGACATAGATAAATACTTCCTTAATCTCTCTCAAATTGAAAATTATTTTAGTATTACGTTTGTTCGCTGGCCCCTTAAGTGTACGCCTCCTCTATTGCGCTAACTACCTGCACCTAAGTGACTGGTAGGAGTAAGTATCGATTTAGGAGGGTAGGTTTAGAGTTTTTTATGTCGTATTTTTATGCTTAAGGCGATAAACTAGCAAGCGGATCGCCTGATGGAAAGTAACCAACGCCGCCCATGAACATTTCTGAAATCATCCTAGACCTCATCGTCGCTCTTCATCAGGTGCGATTGTCGGCAAGCTTTAGCCTATTATAAAAAAAATTGGATCTCGTTTTTTTTATTGCGAAAAATAGACAGACGAGCATACGGCTCATTTGATGGTTAATTGAAGCCACCGCTCATAGACGTCAACAATACCGGAGCGGCATGACTGTCGCTGCCTACCTCTTTTTTTGGAGGTCCCTAAGTTTTGTTTCCAAATAGCCAGACATTTGGCTACAATCTTAACAGATCGTGAGTGATCATGTGGCTGAAGCGCCTTCTGGTCGGTTTGTATCTGTATTATATTTATATTTTTTCTAACGCAAAGGCATTACCCTTCTGTCCAGCCTTGAGGCAGTTGCAGCATATGCTGAGGCTGAGCCTTGTTTGCCTGCCACTTTTATACTCTGTACCGTTTTTTTTTTTGTTTAATGTATGGTGTGGTCAATAAATGGTTTCTTTCTTTTTTTTCGAACATAAGGTCGTACGCGACTTGATTGCCAAATCTTTGAGCGTTTTTCGTCTTCTCAAGCGATGGACTGACGCCATAAAAGAACACGCAAGCGTAACATGGCCAAGAAGTCTAACCACCACGCATGGATTAAGATGGCAGAAGTTTATATCTAAAAGTGGATCAGAAATGCTGAAGATGATGCTTTCTACCACCATGACGTAGACGGATCATTTGATGGTAAACAATCACTGGTGTGGTCCCCGGCAGAGTAGAATAGGCCACCCTCACTCTTACCGAGGTGTCGTAAAAGGCGTCTAAGGTAAAGCTGCTAGCATGATCATCAGCACCCAGAGAAGGAAAACTCTGCATTTATATCAAAACCCTCGCCAACCCGTCTGCCAAGCGTGGTGAGTATGACAATTACCCCTCATGTGATTCAGGGAGGCCCGTATCCCAGCAGTGGGGACTCAAATGGGCTGATGATGATGATGATGAATTACTGGTGACTATGGATACCCGGAATACCAGTAGAGTTACAAGTAGGCTTAAGGTTAGCTCCTTAAGCCCCACTTTACCTGGATTGGGTCTGTACCCTCACTCATGCAGCGAAACAGCACAGACGCCGTTTCACGCCGATTTTCTATGGCGCCGTGTTATTCTCCGGTCGAGCCGGCAAAAGCGTGGCTCTTTCACGTCACATACATTTTTTTTTTCAAAAAACTACAATCATTTGCTTCTACGGATCCCTCCAAGGGAAAGTTTCCTTATACCTATTACTTGGCTGTTTTGGTAACTTAAGTCGCTCGCTCAATATTTTGGCAAGTAGATGTAAAGTAAATAAGGCTGAAACTTGTAAATTGTTGACGGAATCCATTTTCACATCAATTTGGTCACGAATAACATTTTGACCCCAAAATTAGACGTTAAACTTTTTAATGTAGCTGCCTCCGAGGCGACTACTGTGACTGAGAACTTAACACATTAAATTAACTTTAATAAATAATTAAGGTAGTCTGATCTGTCTACCATTTCGCTATCGAAGGAATAAATTGTAACTTACTTTGAGTTGGTGATTAAATCTAAGGCGCGACGGCCACACGAGAGTAGAGTCGAGGCGCGGGCGCATAAACAGCGCGCCGCTTCCAAGATTCCTATAAAAAAAAATCACAGTGCGCTCACATACTGGGGTCGCAGTGCGGAGTCGCATTGAGGCACGAAGATGCGCGGGGAGTTAGGGCGGGGGCGCGGTGAGGACGCCCCGTTACAACTCGACTCTACACAATGCGACTGCACCGCTCCACGCGCCTATACGCACCCTCGCATCGACTCGACGCTCGTGTGGGCGTCGCGCCTAACGGCCAGCAAAGCATTAGCGATCTCTCTATTTCGCAGATGTTCATGGGCGGCGTTGATTACCTCTCCGGCGTCCTATTTTTTAGAGGACGTTAAAACTTTGACAATTTTTGTGATGGGAACCAAACGACCAGACGCATATCTGTTAGTAAGCGATGACCACCAACCATGGACACCGGTGGAGTCGAAAATGCTCTGCTAACCTTTTAACATCCCTTTGTCCCGGAAAGGGCCCACTCGGCGAAACTCAGTAAAGAAGCTGCTTCACGGCGGTCGTCTATTTACAAAATGACTTTAATGTCTATGTCCCCTAGGTGGGGCAAAGGGCGTCCACAGTGCTCCGCCATCTTGAACGGTCTTGAGCTTCACGTTTTACTTCGCTCCAAGTTAGTTCTAAGGTCTTTGCTTCTGCAGGGACAGTCCGCCGCCAGGATTGTTTAGGGCGGCCACGTTTCCGTTTTCCTTGGGGGTTCCAGTCTAGGGCTTGCCTGGGTATATGGTCCGGTTCCTTTCGGAGCGTGTGGCCGATCCAGTTCCATTTGCGGCGTTTTATCTGCAGGGCGATCGGAGTCTCACCGCAGCGATCCCACAGATCTACGTTCGTGATTTTCTCGGGCCAGTATACCCCGAGAATACGACGAAGGCAGCGGTTAGCGAAAACCTGGAGCCGGTGTGAGATGTCCTTGGTGACCTTCCACGTCTCACATCCGTACAGCAACACGGTTTTTACGTTGGACCGGAATATTTTGAGTTTTACTCTCCTAGTCAGTTTCCGCGATTGCTATAGAGCTGCGCGGAGGTTGCTCTTCCTTTGGCGATCCTTGAAGTAATGTCTATTTACAAATTAGTAATAATTAATTAGGACACAGAATTTATTATGTGAGACAACGTTATGTACGCTTGTGACATAATGTTGTCTCACATAATAAATTTCGTGTTAAATCCAGTCTTCATTCATTTTAGATATAATGCAACGCGAAAATCTAAAAAAACGTATTTACAAATTCGTAATTGATATTTATTTCAGTAACAAAATACCTACAAGAATGGTGCTTGCAGTAGTGCCAAACATCAGAAGCTCATAAATAAGGTAACACGGTACCAATCCCTTCAAACTATTTACAATTTTATTTTTCCCCCAAGTCCAAACACTTCGCGTTTTTCCCACCATGGCGTGATATCATCCCATATCTGTCGTTCTGTCACCGGCAGTAAAGCCAAAACATAAATTTGGTGTGTTTCCCGCTGTTTATCGACGCAAAATAAAACAATTCCGACGAAAACCTCACTTCCTGAATCGATTGACAAGTTTCGGCTTGCTTTTAGACAAATTGGTGGCGCCGGATAAATGTGTTGAATTAATTGACACCTTTGACTCTGTTTACACAGACAAAGTTAGCCAGACAGTGAATGTATCATCTTATAGTTATAAATTATTATTAGGTATTGAATATTGTTGATCGACGAACCCAACTCAGCTGGGCAGCGTTTCCCGAACGCTGCCCAGCTGAGTTACGCAGCATATTTTTGGCCCATCTACCGCAGTGTCTCAAGACGAAAGTCTTCAATGCGTGTGTGTTGCCAGTGATGACATACGGAACCGAAACGTACTTACAATGTGCCGATTAAGGATCAAAGATACCCAGAGAGCATTGGAGAGGGCTATGGTCGAAGTCTATAATAATAAATAAATATTTCACAACGTTACAAACATTGATCTGACTGCGAGATAAGTAGCTCAAGCACCTGTATTACGGATATCAGAAGCAATATCATCATTATCATTTCAGCCAATAGACGTCCACTGCTGGACATAGGCCTCCCCCAATGTTCTCCACACATATCGGTACTGTGCCGCCCGTATCCAATGGATTTCCGCAATCTTTACCAGATCTGTCCACCTTGTGGGGGACCTCCTATGTGCTCGCTATGTGCCCTGCTCATTGCCACTTGAGGCCATGCACTTCCTTTGTTTGTCTTGCTATGTATGGCTTCATGAAGCAACTGCAGAAGTTACAAATGTAATACTTTTCTTTTGTAATACATACTTATAATAAATAGAAAACACCCAGTCCAATACAAACAGACATGTTCATGCACACAAAAGTTTGTACTGTGCGGGGATCGAACCCAGTACAAACATTACGGATATTAGACTATGGAGGTATTACAAATATATACTTTAATATGTAATATACAGGGTGTATCTGTGAACATTTACATCCCTTTAATTACGTGTTCTGCCAATCATTCTTCACCATATTACATAAGTATGTCACACACATATACACACGCATAATTAAATTATTACGTGCAAGGCCTACATACAATACTAACTCTAAACTGATAGGTATTGGTTTTTTTGTTGTTTTTCCTTCTTGCATTTTTGATGGCCCTTGACTGTTGAATATATAAGTTTGTGAATTTATTTAAAATCCGTTATTGCGTGAAAGTAACGCATAACTTTTTACATTGTGTAATATTAAAAGCAGTGGATTTTGAAAAAAAATAAAAATGTCAGATTTATTACCCTTTGACCGGGTTCAACGTCGTACAACTCGAATAGCTTTTTTCAGTGTTTTAAATTGCTTTAATCAGTGTATTAATGATAAATGCATAATAATGGACAAGAGTCATGCTAATCGCTCAGACTCTTTGGCCCTGCAGAGAGAAGTCTCGTCCAAATGTGTCTTTTACCGCCTTTACCATGGTGAGTGTTCCTAAAAGTTGTTTGAGTCAATACCCGCTGCTGAATTTCAACACTACTACACGCCGTAAACTAGGATTCCAAACGTACCATCTGGATGGGTGGAGGTCGACCAACGTGCGCATTATACGTCATTTTTTGCCACGCACCTCCTCATTGTGGAGTCAACATCCCGCAGCGGTATTTCCCAACCGGTACGACTTTGAGATCATCAAGAAACGGGCCTATACCTTCCTAAAAGGCCGGCAACGCAGCTCCACTCTCACTGGTGTGGCTGATGTCCATTGGCGGCTGTGATCACTTACCATCAGGCGACTCACTTGCTCATTTACCTCCCTTTCTCATAAAAATAAAAAACTTATAATTTATATCCTGGAAGTGGACCAAAAGCTTGTAAACAAACAGTAACTTTTTAATCTACTTAGTAAAAAATAATGGCAAAATATCCCCCCAGCTGATAATAAACGCTTGTGATGATGATGTTACAATTTTGAGTTTAAATTTAACTAAAGGCTGCGAACATAGCTAAATGCTAGTTTAATTTCAACCCCTTTCCTCGTCTTTACGACTCCCCATAAAAGACGCATTAACCAAAGGTGTCCCATATTAAGTTAGATATACTCATAAAGTGAATATGCAAATATATTAGGTACAATAACCCTAACTATTATTTAATAGATTAACCAGTGATGGCCATTTTGTACTCACACTCGGTCGCAGAAACGTTTAAAGTTTATGGACGTTATAAAACGTGTGAGAACTACGCTTTGATATGATTGGGCCAGCTCAACTGGAGTGATAAGATGTACCAGAGTGGACTGGTCATGGCCACACAGAAAGATGGCGTCAAGTAGATCGTGGGCTTTGTTATTTCAGCAGAATGAGTGAGGGGACCGAACGCACAATTTGAGAGGAATGGGTTGGCAGCGCCACTTGTGCACATGACGATTTGCACATTGTACATATCACTATTGCGGGTCTCTATGGGTAGCAATTGCTAACCATGGTGACAGTATAACAAGTACTCATAAAAAACCGGTGTGAAGCAACACTGTGCTGTGTATCGCTGCCGGAGGCCCTATCCGGGGAAATGGGGGCTTTAAAGGTTGGCAGCGTACTTGTGACTCCACTGATGTCACGGGTGTGGGCGGCGGAATCGCTTCCCATCAGGTGATCCGTCTACTCGTCTCCCACCTATCACATAAAAAATAATTTTCCCACATATTCAATTTATGAACTATCCTTACCAAGAATTTTCAAGTTATGTTATGCCATGGTGAGAGGTCTGCCCGTCTGTCACCTGTCATATATAAAAAAAGATATTTCCTTCGGACAATCAAGTGACTCAAGCTTGCAATATGTAAAAAAATGTGGAATAGATTAATAGCTTTTTCAGAAATATAGTATACCATCTACCTATATACCAGCTGTCATCCCTGGTGTTTCCGAACAGATACGACCTGGTGACCTTCAAGTAAAGGGTGTACTCCTTTCTTAAGAGCCGGCAACGCATATGTGATACCTCAGCTGTGGCAGATGTCCATGGGCGGCGGTGATCACTTTCCATCAAGTGTGCCGTCTGCTCGTTTGTCCGCTATAATGTAAAAACAAATATACTGTCCCATTGCAGGGCAAAGGCCTCCATCACATGAGTCCAATTCTCGTGCTCGTGATATTTATTTTCATACGATAGATATCACTAAAACACATTTTTTGTATGGTTTTCAAGTGATATCCGCCATGTTTTCAAAATATCACGAGCACGAGAATTGGGCTCCAGAAATCAATCCATCGCTACTATGATGGATTAGGCTTAGTCACCACGCTTGTTAATGCGGATTCGTGATCACAAAGAAAATAAAGGCCGGCAACACATTAGCGGTCTTTCTGATTCCGCGGATGTTCATGGGCGGCGTTGATTACTTTCCATTAGGTGACTCGTTTGCTCGTTTGTCCGCCTCTAGCATTGGACCCAGGACCACGAGATCACGGCCCGGTACTTAAACCCCTCGCCAACCCGTCTGCCAAGCGTGGTGAGTATGGCAATTACCCCTCATAAGATTGAGGGAGGCCCGTGCCCCAACAGTGGGGACTTAAATGGGCTGACGATGACTTAAACCACTAGACCAACAGGGCGTTATGTTATACGTTTTCAAAAAGTTTCTATATAAATCAATGTCGTTTGAAGATCTTTAGTCCTTTTATACAAAATATTTCCCACTCATAGCGAAAAGCATTTTTTCACAAAAGTATAGCGTTTTTTATATCGTATTACAGCGAATAAATACGTACTCGTTATTCCTCTCAATTTTCTTTCCAAGAAATCATACATTCAAAAACACATGAACGTATTTCGCCAACCATTGATCAAACACTTGTAAACCATTTATGTTTAAATACTGAATTGGGATTCAAAAGAAAAAAGCCAATGAATTTCCATTTGATATTGGCAAAAATGCGAGAAACACATTAAATGCCTCGCAAAGCAACCGGGGAGATAGTGATGTGAATATTCACAGCCTTTTTTCCCATGTGTTTACAATTTCTGATGTTTTGATTTAGATAGATAGATATTCTATGGACAAAAACCAAATACAAACATGATTAGTGTTGCATATCTCAAAAATATGTTATATGAATGAATGAATGAATGAATAAAATTTTATTTAGTAAACACATCACAAACATAGTACAAGAAAATATAAAAGAAAGAGACACTTTGCCGTGACGTGTTACCAAAATGGTTACCACTCAGCTGCTTTGTCACGGCGGATGGCCATGGCGCTGGTATTCTGTGGGAACCATTGAGGTAGAATCACCGGAATTATATTCACATCTACAATCTATACTATTAATATCAACCGATTAGGCTTACGGCGGCCAGTCTCAACTGATCGACACGTACGCAGGATACATTATAGTGCTCTAGTGTATGCGCAAACACAAATGCACTCTCTATTCCCTTTACTTCATATTCAGATGGGACACCAGCGTGACACGACTGGAGAGGGATTGGGCGCAGTACCAACGTCTTAACGGGCTTTCCGAGGCATGGGGGTACAAGACCGCCAACTTCCAGACTCCGGGCTGACACTAAAAAAACTTAGGTATTTATTTTTGTCCCGACTCGGGGATCGAACGCGAGACGCGGCGGGACCTCTTGCGCAGTCGTCGCTTTATAGTGTGACCCACTAACCGGCATGGAACTAGTCCCGAAGTGAGGGCGAGCCAGTAGTCGTATCATCATCATCATCATCAGCAACCCACACTCGTCCACTGCTGGACATAGGTCTCCCCTAATGCACGCCACTGCTCCCGATTTTCGGCCACTCTCATCCAGCCCACACCAGCCAGCCTTCGAATGTCATCATCCCATCTTGTCGCAGGGCGTCCTACACTACGCTTACCGAGTCGCGGTCTCCACACAGGGACTTTACGGCTCCAACGGCTGTCAGTTCTGCGGCTAATATGACCAGCCCACTGCCACTTCAGTTTGCTAATTCGTTTGGCTATGTCGGTGACTCTGGTTCTATGTCGGATTACATCATTTCTGATGCGGTCCTTCAGAGATACTCCGAGCATAGCCCTTTCCATAGCTCTTTGAGCGACTTTGAATCGGTGGACTAGTCCAGCCGTGAGTGTCCACGTCTCGGCACCGTAAGTCATGACCGGAAGGACGCACTGGTCGAAGACTTTCGACTTAAGACTTTGAGGGATGGTTAGTCGTATATAAATGTTCTAAGCGTGTTACAATGATCTGGCTCGCCTGTTTCTATTATCTTAGTGTTGCGAAGGTCAGGCGCTAGTAGCTTCATTCTAATTACCAGACTTTTCAAATCCTGGATCATGGTCAGAAGGAACCCCGGGCTTGAAAGCAACTTTGGACGCAACTGGGAACGACATTTATTTATTTATTAAAAACACAAAATCTACAGCTCTTAAAATTAGTATAATAAATTATCTTATATACTAAACATACAGCCAATAACGGATTTACTTTTTACAAACAAAACCCTTAAAATAACTCGACCATCACTAACAACACCTTAATTACTAAAACATGTAAAAATTTCATATTCTTATTTAAGTAAGACAAGTAAAAAAAAGAAAAAGAAAAATATTGTATTAAATAGCCACAAAGTCATTGTCAATTCACTACTCCGTCTGCACTGGCTTGTAATTACTAGCACTGAATTAACTTATGCAAAAACAGAAAACGAAAATAGAAGGATACCATAATAGAAATCAGAGACTAAAAGAAATCAAAAAATAATCATAATAGTAATTTAAAATCACTGCGTGCCTTCCAGGAGTTGAAGGATGCCTCTTTTGACGGCAACCTTACCACTGTGAAATATGTCAATAGCGTAGAAAAGCACGTTAGGATGAAGATTTCAAGATCCAATTCTGGACCCTATTTCCTAGTTGATATAGCCGTTTTCTTCTCTCTTTTCCCTATTTTCGTGTCCGAGGGAAATTCATTATAGCCGTCAACTTGTACAGGTGAGGAAAAAATTGGTGTGTAAAACTTTTACTCTAGCCAATGCGCCTAGGAAGTCCATTTCAGCGCAAGCACATTAGGAAACCGCTCAGTCGAGAAAGAAACGTACTGCTTTCGTTGGAATCCCCTCCTCATTTTGACCTGGCAACACGATTTCGTAACAGGCTGATGCCGTAACAGGAGTGACAGTGACAGTGATATTACGTCTTACAGAATTTCAAATATCGGATTGCGCGCCATATTTTATGACTCATACCCAAACACATCCGAAAGTCTTCTAGTCCTTCTAACTCCCCCCCCCCCCCCCCCCTCCCCCAGTCAGCACATCTCTTGGCGAGGATACCCTAACATCTAATTAGTATTAGCGTTTTTTTTAATATGGCTCTACCCGAAGATAAATTGCCAATGTCAAATAACTTATTGAGAATAAGTAGGTAGTCAACAGTCGAAGTCAGTCAAAGTCAGTCAAAAAACGCCGATGTTTTTAAATTTTATCGACCTACGGTTTCAGCGGATATCATTCTAAAAGCAATCGCGGGTTTTAAGACTCTATTAGGTCCAAGCAAGTTGTCACTAGACAACTAAGTCGACACATAATACCAGTGTTAAAAACAATACAATTCAACGTTCTTATTATTCACTTTTCGGCACTTCACTGCACAAATAAAAACCTTTGAATTGCATCAGCTCACGCGGCTTGTTCTAGCCCTACCCGCCGAATCCAGTATTAGCGTTGTTACAGTAGTAAAACATTCCGTCACAAAATTGGTTTAAAAATCAAAGGTAAGTTCTTGGACTACGGAACATCCCTAGTACGGTGTAGGTTTCCACCTGATTTTTCGTTGGAATATATTTTATTACAACTAGGCGAAATAAAAATCCATTTGCAATGGCCGGCGGATGTGTGGAAGGCATCAAGTGGCGTTTGAGCTGCGTTTTTAAAAACGTCCACCCCATTTGCGCGTGGATACAGAGTAAGTGTTCACAGAAGGGGCAAAGAATTCTAAGTAGAAATGGGTCGCTTGACTAAGCGTAGCTGCTGACTATGGGCTTATTACATCTAATTAGTCCATGATCCTAATGAAATTCATAAATACTACGAGAACATCTACATTATTACATTCATAATAGTCATTTAATATAAATGACACCCAGATACTGAAGAAATACAATTGTTCATCACAAGAACATTTGGTTTGGTGAGAACCTAATCCTGGACAGGAAGTCGCAACCGCGGCAGGCCTCCCACAAGCTGGACCGACGATCTGATGAAGGTCGCGAGAATCCATTGGATGCGGGCGGCACAGAACCGATATGTTTGGAGAACATTTTGGGGAGGCCTATGTCCAGCAGTGGACGTCTTTTGGCTGAAATGATGATGATGAGGATCAAACCTAAGACTTTTGGCGTACGAGAGGTTCCTTACAGTAAAGGTTTTACTAGAAGGCAGTGTAGTCCCTACGGAATACGAAATAATTTCGTAATTTCCCACGAAAACGTAGCGTAAAACGCTATTTGGCAAAATGGGCTAACAATTTGTTAAAGATAGCTGCTGTAAGTTGAATGAAGACTGCTCCAAGACCGAGTTGGTTGGCGCTCTTTGAGAGATCTAACATTTAGTAGTGGCCCAGTAGGCTGATTGGTTATTTATTGCTTTGTATTCATTCCAAATTAGTCTAGTCATCCAAATTAGTTTAATAATATCTGTATTTTAAAGTTCCAAGTAGTTAAAATAGTATTTATTTTCTTTTCAGTTCTGCCTTACTCATTCGTAGGCACAAATTTTTTTAGTAGTCTTAATGTAAGTGACCACTCTGTATTTATTTACTATGCAACCCGGGTATGGAGACTCGAGCGGGGAGGCTCGGACCCGGTCAAAATGGCCGGCGTATACATTACGTTTTAAGCTATATCAGAGTTTCTCAAACTTGGCTATAATACCCCTCGTAGGTACAAGACCACTCTACTGAGTTATTTAGAACTAAAAGTATGAATCCAATACATATAAAGGTAAACTTCATGACCAGAGGCCTACAATGAATCGTGATACCCGTCCCTTTTAATCTCGATATGCGTCTTATTTGTTTGGATCAGATGATGATGATGATGTTTGCGTTCGTTACGGGGCGGTTTCGTTTTAGACCTTTTGGCTTCGAATCAAATAAACATTTTATTTATTTAAAATAAATACATGATTTGGAAAAAGAGCTAATAGAAAATAATTCGTAATAATTTACATTACCTTACCTAGTTGTAATAAAAGACATTCCAATGAAAAATCAAGTGGAAACCTACACCGTAGTAGGGATGTGCCTATGTCCAAGAACTTATCTTTGTTTTTTAAACCAATTTGTGACGGAATGTTTTTACTATTATACAACGCTAATACTTGGTAGTTATATAATTACATTGTACTTAGCATACATACTAAGGTCACAGACATAGCCCAAAGGATTGCATGCCTCAAGTGGGAATTGGCAGGGCACATAGCGAGGAGAACAGACGGCCGTTGGGGCGGAAAGGTCCTCGAATGGAGGCCACATACAGGAAGTCGCAGCCGTGGCAGGCCCCCCACAAGGTGGACCGACGATTTGGTGAAGATCGCGGGAATCCATTGGATACGGGCGGCACAGGACCGATCTGTGTGGAGAACATTGGGGGAGGCCTATGTCCAGCAGTGGACGTCTATTGGCTGAAATGATGATGATGGTACCTATAAGGAGCAAATACACCCATACCATGGAACGATAACAGCTCAACTAACTAATGCAGATGGCTAATCTAACGAACTAAGTGGAACATCGAACAATAAAAAAGGTCAGGTCTTATTTTGGGGAACGCCAGAGCCTCTTCCGTTGTGCAGCAGGGTGCGCCAGGTGCAGGACCTCAACTTCAGTTGATTTTGAGTTAGATCCCGTTAAGAAGTTGAGCGGGACACCTTACACCCCATGCCATCTACCCGGGAAAACCCCTGGGCACTCAAAGTTGCAGTTTGAGGGCTTATGACCTACCTATATGTTTGAGCGATCGCGAGTGCATACCCAGAGGCAGTGCAGCCTGATTTTTTATTTTTATTTATTATCCGGGCCGTTGAGAGATGCCCGTTAATCAATACTTTGCCGAGCAGATAGAATGGGAAAATCCGGGTGTTTTTCCCGGAAAAACCCGTCGAGATTGTAGGCTGGGTTCATGTAATTTGACCGGTTTTAAACGGTTATAAAACTGTTGCTGCTTATAAGGGTTTATTGGATGAATGTCTTTTTTAATTACATTTCTTTATGCTAGAGACGACAAACGAGCAAGCGTACGAGATAAGTAAGTGACCATGGGAGAGCCACGCTTCGGCATTAATGAGCCTGCTCGACTGGAGTGATACCACGGCCTAACAGAAAACCGGCGTGAAGCAGCATTGTGCTGTGTTTTGCTGCGTGAGTGAGGGTACCGGAGGCCCAATCCGGGGGAAAAAGGGGGTTGAAGAATGGCAACGCACTTGTGACTTTACTGGTGACGCGGGTGTCCATGGGCGGCGGCAATGCTTATCTGCCTATCACATAAAAAAGTATTCAACACTGCCCATGAAAATCTGTGAAATCAAGTGTTATAACGGACACACGAGCAGACAGCTTACATGTTGGTTAGGGGTTGGCTCACATCTGCTCACATGAGGCATCACAGATGCATTGTCGGCTCCTCTTATGGAATGAATAAGGTGGTATCACTCTGTGGTACCATGCCGAAGCGTGGTTCTACCATGGGCATAATTATAGTGTTTAAGTGTGTGTGCAAACACAAGTGCACTCTCTATTCCCTTGCTCTCATATTTCGATGGTACATCAGTATAACACAGACTGAGTAGGTATAGAAAGGGTTCGGACGCAGGACCATCGGCTTTCCGAGGCACGGGGTTACAAGACCACTTCCAGACTGCGGGCTGAGACACTGAGAATTTCTCAACTCAAGTACAAATTTTGGCTAAATCCGAAGATCGAACCTAGGACCCCAAGATACAACCTCTCGGCAAAAACTTATACTATTTATTAAATAACCATGCAAAAATTTTGGGTCCAACGCGTACGCTAAAAATTGATTCAATTTTTCGCGTACAAAAACGGCCCCAACATTTGTGCATGTTTCTTTAATAAATAGTATACCGAGATGTATGTGAGATATATGTTTGCCGAGAGGTTGTAACCCCTAATTGTTTAAAATAGATCTGATTTAGTAGCTAAAAATTAAAATCGATTGGCGTCGCTAGTGTGCCTTACCCGTCACCTTAAAGTGCGACGCACTACCCTCCGCGCCAACGGAGCAGTCTAACATATCGACGTATAGTGCAGAAGTGTGTACGCAAACACAAGTGCACTCTCAATTTCCCATGGGACACCCAGTGTGACACGACCAATTTAATAAATATCAATACAGAAATGTTCTTCATAAAATATTTGAATGAACAATGAAAAGCAAACCAATATCGTAATATTTTATCACTAGGTACGCCCAAAATAAAGCTTTATTATTACAAATCAAAATAGATTTCGAAACAAAAAATTACATACAAAATTTCAATGCAGCGTTAAATATTTCAAACATATTGTTTATCTGAATTTACCTACAACATGTTCAATAGTGTTGTGGTGAAAGCAATAGTATCGATATTTTTTTTTATTAGAATAGCCAGACATTTGTCCACAATCTCACATTATGGTAAGTGATGACGTGGCCGAGGATGGACCATGTCTGTCTAGTAACAGCCTATTCACTCTTTTCTTGAATATGTCCAGATCATATCATTTAGGGAACACATCTTCCGACAGAGAGTTCCATTCCTTAGCCGTACGCAGCCTAAATATACTTTTGAACCGTTTGGTACGAATTGCCGGTATTTCTACGACATAAGGGTGGCACCCCTTCTCCGTCTTGTGTCCCGATGATGAAAGGGGGGCGGTGGAATTAGATCATGTAATTCCTTTGCACACTCTCCAAAATGCAACCTGTACAAGACCGAAAGACAAGCTACCCTACGCCTGTGTTCAAGGCTTAACAACTTGCGGTCAAATAGTTCAGCGTCGCCAACAATATTCCTTCAAAGCCGTGTGGTCCCGGCAGAGTAAAATAGGCCACCCTCACTCTTACCGAGGTGTCGTAAAAGGCGACTAAGGTAAAGTTGCTGGCATGATCATCAGCACCCAGAGAAGGAAAACTCTGCATTTATACCAAAATCCTCGCCAGCATTTGCCAAGCGTGGTGAGTATGGCAATTACCCCTCATGTGATTGAGGGAGGCCCGTGCCCCAGCAGTGGGGACATAATGGGTTGACGATGAACAATCCTTCTAGCTCGGTTTTCAATCGGTTCCAATGCAGCCAGTTGGTATTTAGCACATCCATTCCAAAGGTGACAGCAGTACTCCATGCAAGTTCGGACTTGAGCTTGGATATCGAGGGTGTAACATTGTTAAATTGGTAACTCAGAACGGTTACACACTACCTGGTGCTAAACAAGGACTAGAAATGCAATTACTCCTACGAGTATTTCCCCGTTGCGTTTAAAGCTGTCACTTCGAAGCCTAGGGTACGCTTAGTCCAGAAGGAAGCGATCGCCGTCTGAGCTTAGCAATCGTGAATACACGTTTCAGAGACTATCCAAAACGAGCGGACTTCCGCACGGTGTTTTCCCTCACCGCCGAGCAAATGATGGAAATACGCATCATCAATTTAAAAAATCTAGACGTACATGCTCGAATTTGAACCTACATGACGAGGGAAGGGGCGTTATTATATTATACTAAGCTATCATAGCTACGTGATGTGCTAAGATATTGAATAGTGTTGTAGCAAAAGCAACACTATCGATGTCGACAGTTTAATTATAAATAATTTTATTTCCAATAAAATCAAAAAAATTGAACTTTATATGACGCTATTAATTCCAGTGAAATGTTATACGCATTCTTATAGCTGAAACAATACTATTCGTTTGTATTTATTACGAGTATAAAATCGACGAATAAAATATTTCGAAGCTTTTCATAAAGTAATAAGTCTGCAGGAAAACATTCGGAAATATTTTTCGACTGTAGTCAGCAATCTATCAAATATGAGTACCTCTTTGGCATTTTTCATTTAAATCCTGTTTAAGTACTTTTAAATGACTTTTATTTACGACATGGAATGGTTGACAATCAAATCGAGACAGAATTAAATTCCACTTATTGCGAATATTATTTTTGATTTGAGAAAAGCTAGCTAATTAAATTAAAGCCTGAGTTCGTTCAAGAAACGTAACTAGCTAAATACAGTATCTGTGAACATTTACATCCCTTTAATCACATTTTCTACTAACCTTTATGAACAACATTTGTTTTGATTTCAAGTTTTTATACAAAGTCGGACACGTGACTTAGTCATTTTGTATGGGGAGTCGAAAAAATTTATCGATGAATTTTGAAAAGTCATTGAACAAATGTTGTTCAAAATGGTTGGTGGAACACGTGGTTAAAGGGATGTCAATGTTCACAGATACACCCTGTATCTTTTACTAATTTTAACTACTGTGGCGCTTACCTATGCGCATTTGATCGTTCTTACCGAATAAAACCCAGATGATGGGTTTATATATTTATTTAGCTGAAAAGCTGTAACAATCTTAAGTTAAAGGTCCGGCGAACAACGTATTCTCCATACAAACGTAATAACAAAATTACATGTGCCTGTAAATCTTGGGGGTTGCCCTCGATTTTTCTGGTATCCCATCATCAGATTCTGACGTGGTGACAATCTGACTAACTTGGGTGTGTGTTCTTTCAAATAAAAAAATAATTCTGCAAATTAGTCAATAATTGACAGAGAAATCGGTGAACATTTGAGGCAGTTGGAACAACAAATAGGTTATTCGTCATTTTCTGACGGCGGCCATCTTGGATTTAAAAATTTTCACAATTAATATATTCTGATACTCAAGCCCTTTTATATGATACCCATATTGTGGGAGTTGTATTAAAACATAAAATACAAATTTTTGTGACGGCGGCTATCTTGGATCGATTTTTATCCAACATAGCTAAGAACACTCTTCTTATTCATCTTTCAAACAAAAAAACAAAATCAAAATCGGTTCATTAGTTCGGGAGCTACGATGCCATAGACAGACACACAGACACCCACACACACACACACACACACACACACACACACACACACACATACAGACACGTCAAACTTATAACACCCCGTCGTTTTTGCGTCAGGAGTTAAAAAATAGATTTGAAAGTCACATAAAATAAAAATAGATTTGAAAAATACAGAGGTGTTTTTATTTGAACCATGATCTTCCGTATGGATGGCGCGTTCTAATCCACGAGCTACAATCGTTCTGTGATAGGTATAATTACTGTGGTAGAGCCACGCTTCGGCGTGAATGGGCTGGCTCGACCGGAGTGATACCACGGCCTCACAGATAACTGGCGTGAAGCAGCAATGTGCTGTGTTTCGCTGCGTGAGTGAGGGTACCGGAGGCCCAATCCGGGGGAAAGGGGGGTTCAAAGATTGACATCGCACTTGTGACTCTACTGGTGTCGCGGGTGTCTATGGGTGCCGGCAATCGCCTACCATTAGGCGATCCGTCTGCTCGTCTGCCACCTAGCACATAAATAAAAGCATGCTTAAACAACATAATAAAGTATAAAGATAGACTAACCGACACGTTGTAACGTAGCAAGCTTTAAACTGCCTAATAAATGGAGATCAAACTTATATCTTAGCTTAAGGTGACGGGCAGGGCACACTAGCGACGTCAATCGATTTTAATTTTTAACTACTAAACCGGATCCATTTTAAACAATTTCAGGGTTACAACCTCTCGGTAAGCACTTATAAGTACTATTTATTAAATAATCATGCAAAAATGTTGAGTCCAACGCGTACGCGAAAAATTGATTCACGCCAAAAGCGGCTACTTTTGACGAGAATCAATTTTCGCGTGCAAAAACGGACCCAACATTTGTGCATGGTTATTTAATAAATAGTATAAGCGTTTGCCGAGAGGATGTATTCCCGAAATTGTTTAAAATAGATCCGGTTTAATAGCTAAAAATTAAAATCGATTGGCGTCGCTAGTGTGCCCTACCGGTCACCTTGAACGAGAAGATAACTTTCGTCTTTATTGAATTTTACGAACTGAGCGTTTTTTGCCTCTCTTGTTAGTCAGTTTAGTCTCTCTTATGAACTGTTAATTTTTAGTAATTTTTTCCCTTTTAAACTCGTTCTGGCTCTTTTAACATCGCGTGTTGGAACAAGATCAGCATTAGTACGGCAATAACTTTATTTCACGTTTCGTAATAAAGGAATTTAAAACTTAAGACAATCCAAGAAAAGATGGGATCGTGGGAGAGCCACGCTTTGGCATGAATGGACCGGCTCGAACGGAGTGATACCACGGCCTCACAGAAAACTAGCGTGAAGCAGCCCTGTACTGTGTTTCGCAGCGTGAGTGAGGGTACCGGTGGCCCAATCTGATGTAACGGGGGGCTTAAAGGTTTCAAGCAGCGGACTGGTGACTCCACTGAGGTCGCGAGTGTCCATGGGCGACGGCAATGGCTTACCATCAGATGATCCCTCTGCTTGTCTGCCATCTATCACATAAAAAAAACTTTTATAAAATGTCTATGTATTTAATCTGGATTGTGTTGACACGAGTGGTGTTATCGGGACCACTGACTGGAGTGACTGCCTCGGTGGCGCAGTGGTTAGTGGGTCGCACTTTAAAGCGACGGCTGTGCAAGAGGTCCCGGGTTCGATCCCCGGGTCGGGCCAAAAATTTGTACCTAAGTTTTCGGTAAGAAATTCTTAGTGGCAGCCCGGAGTCTGGAAGTTGGCGGTCTTGTACCCCCGTGCCTCGGAAAGCACGTTAAGCCGTTGGTCCTGCGCCCAATCCCTCTCTGGTCGTGTCACAGTAGTGTCCCATCGGAATATGAGGGCAAGGGAATAGAGAGTGCACTTGTGTTTGCGCACACACTTGAGCACTATAATATATCCTGCGTAAGTGGCTGATCGTTGAGATTGGCCGCCGTAGCCGTAATCGGTTGGAGGATATTATTATTTTATATTATTATCGGGACCACAATTTTTGGGAACTGCGAAACCAAAATAGACACTCAACACCGACTGCTTACATTGCGTGCTGTACAGAGGGCTTCCAATTCGTCCCGTGACAAAAAAAAACATAATGGCGGACAAACGAGCAGACGGCTCAACTGATGTTACAACGCGTGCGGATAAAGAATGGGATCAGAAATGGCGGCGCATCTATTCACTTCTCGCTCGCACACTATTTGCGTCTATACTCGCACCCCACGAGTTCTAATCCCATTCTTTATCCGCACAGGTAGTATATAATATAAAAATGAATCGCAAAATGTGTTCGTAAGCGCATAACTCAACAACGCCTGGACCAATTTGGCCAATTCTTTTTTTATAATGTTCGTTGAAGTCCAAGGATGGTTCTTACGACGAGAAAAAAATCGAATAATTTTCGGGAAACCCCTAAAAACAGCCCTTTTCTTTTTCACATACAAACGTTTTCTAACTAAAACGTAGAATCAATTTGAGTTTTATTGCTATTATATAAAGTATATATTTGTTGCCACATTACAATTTTTTTTGACAGGACGAAGTCTGTCGGGTCAGCTAGTAGTTTAATAAAAGAGATGCAAAGCGTAATTGGTAGAGATTGAGCGCAGACCCAACAGCTTAACGTGTTTTCCGAGATATGGCGTATATAACCGCAAACTCCCGGATTCTGCAGCGACCTAAAGTAAACTGAGAAATTCTCACTTTCTACCGAAATACTCATGTACCTACAAATTTTTGGGTCGACCCTGAAATTGAACCAGCGACCCACAAGCCACAAAACCACTGAGTGAGCTACCTATATCTTCTTTTATAATGTCCTCTAAAGCGATCATGGCAGCCAATCTCAGCGACCAGCTATCGACGCAGGACATATTATAGTGCACAAGTTTTTGCGCAGACACAAGTGCACTCTCTATTCCCGTACCCTCTTAATTCGATGGGACACTAGTGTGACACGACCGAAGAGTGATTAGGCGCTGGACCAACGGCTTAAGGTGCTTTCCGAGGCACGGGGGTACAAGACCACCAACTTCCAGACTCCGGGCTAATACTGAGAATTTCTTAACAGAAAACTCAGGTACAACTTTTGGCCCGACCCGGGGATCGAACCCGGGACTCCAAGCGCAACCGTCGCTCTAGAGTGCGACCCACTAACCATTGCGCCACCGAGGCAGTCCTATACCTATGTGACTTCTATTATACATTCTGTAAGAAACTCCTGCGTTTGATGTATCCCATTTTCCCCATTCTTGTACAAAGAGGCCTGTGTACTTAGAGGATAAACACATTATCGGGGTCCAAACCTCACTTATGAGACATTACAGTCCTCGTCTGGTCAATTAGAGTCTCCCAATGGTTCTGTCAACTGTCACCCGAATTTAGCCAAGAGGACGATAGTTGCGGTTAGAGGAATATAGATCTTGTTGCAGTTTACTTTAGGTTGGAATTAGTTTGGGATGTTCTAACTAAGGGTGCGTGTGAACGAACGACTGATAGTTTTTGGATTAGGTGAAATTGTTTTTGAAATTAGTTGTTAATGTGTACTTTTAGGCATTTTAGAAATGGCATTGTCAGGTTTTGATGTTGCAATAAAATTGTCTGTTCAGCACGATTCTTCAATTGCATTACGACATAAATGTAAGGAACAGCTGATTGTAATGTGTGGCTCAAGCTTTTAATCTATTGATCTAATGCGATTTTTACTAAAATATTAATAATTATTATTATATTTTTTGTTTTTAGAATGTATTTATTTAAAAATTTAAGCAAGTCACAGAGTCTCTAGGTGTTAAGTAACAATATTACCTGACAAACTATGTTAGTACATATTTATATCAGTATCATAACATTAAAAACCTTCCTTTACTTTTCTTCCCCTAAATAAAATAAAGTAAAATTAATTAAATTAAATTAAATTTCTTTTTTCTCCCCCATCACGTTCGCCGCATTACCACGCTGAATAGCTATGACTAGCCTCTGCACCAGGAACGAACTGGAGCGTGAGTCACCAGTCACATCGTTTAGTCTACGGCCTATGTCACGCACAAAGTCTCTAGCCTCTGTCCCTCAACAGCCCATCGTCTCCACAGCCACAGACACAAACTCGTAAAGAGGCTCCAAATAGGCGTACTTAAGCCTCTTTTTAATTAAAATAATGGATATTGTTCTAAGATGTATGACATATACAATCAAACGTGATCCCCTTATTATAAAACGATATCTAAGAAAAGTTCCAGAACTAAAGTCGTACTAGCCCCATTTAACGTTGCGTGTTTGCAAGGGGTGGCATGAGCTTTAGTTTAGTTTAGTTAGTACAAATTGAAGATCGTGTTTTCTAATAAGGTGGTTCTAGTTCGATATAATATTCCTAAAACACTAGAGGCCTAACCCACTTCGCTTCGTTACTTTACTTAGACAAGCTTCAATAGATGGCGCTAGTTGTCAATATTGCGCAAATGTTTTACCTTTTTGCCTATAAACACTATAATTACCTTAGTGAATGCTTTAAGCCTTGAAATTTACTATGCTTGTCCGCTTTATAAATATTTTTGGTAAAACATTTAATTATGTGTATAATAATGATAGTACAACGGTGACATATCCATACACGCCATTTGCAAACACACTTATTGCCCCTAAGCAAAACTTATAAGTGCTTCAGTCGCCCTCTTGCGGTTACCCTAAAGCAACTTTGACAGGCTCTAATTAGGAGTATCATTACTTGCGGCCTCAACTTGGGCAGCGAATACATTCGTCTATATCTTATAGAGATCATGCTTGTTTGTAAACTATATGTTACGGTTAGTGGGAAAGATTCGAGTTTTGGACAATTGGCTAGTAATATTTAGCCAGAATTAAAGTTATCAATGTTACACATATTATAAGAAAAGTGTAACAGCCCTTTACAGTTTCAGTTGCGCTGGCAACAGTTTTTTTATTGATTGTAACGAAATTAAGACGACAAATGAAAATTTGATCAAGACATTTAAAAAAAATTGCTATTTTGCAGACGCTATCCATGTCACAACGATTTCTAGCTAGATTACAAAAAAATGGACATTGAAAATTCCATTCGGGTTATGTCTTAGACTAGCCAGATATTTGGCCACAATCTCACCTGATGGTACGTGATGGCGTGGCCGAGGATGGATTATGTCTGTCTATAATATATATTCCTTGAAAACTGTAGCTTGTCCACCACTATTCGCTTGGTTGAATCTGTAAGAAAACTTCTACGGAGAGTAATTTATTTTCATTATCATTCTCATCTTTATAATTATTATCTTCTCAGCACCGTGTCATTCCCGATTGTCTGCATGTCGACCTTCAGAACTCGAATTCCAAAAGCTCTTTTTGTGGCAAATTGATTTCCACGCGACCGAAGCCGTGGGAGAATTTAAGCATATTCAATTTATAGAACATCATCATTCTCCTGCCATATTCTCAGGTTATCTGTGGTCAGCGCAGTATGTCTTCCTCTTCCATACGTCCTTGTCATTCTTTATCAAATCAAAATTAAATTAAGACTCATATTATACCTACTGATTTCTAAATAAGTAGTGTTACCGAGCGAGGGAGATGAGTAAAATAGCAAGAAAACAATAAAAATATAGAAATAAAATACATTTACGTACCATTTGCACCAAACCAAATCGTAGCAATATAGGGTAAACAGACAGTCATTGGACAATTAAGCGAATAAAATAGTTTGAAGATTTTTTTTCCTTCGACTATTTCAGTATCTCATAAACTGTAGAGATATTTGGAAACTAGATAAAATGAGCTATCATAACAATAAATTAAAAATCTTACTTCTTGTAAACAGTTGAAAAATTTTATTATATTTAAAAAAATGAACAAAAAACACAGTTATTGGACAAAAAATATAATTATTGGACAGTCGGAAACAATTATTGGACAGTCAATTAATATAGTGAAATTATAGTTAAACACGTTATAAAACACTTTAGGAACATTATGTTTAATATTATAAGAACAAAAATACCTTTTTTAATTCACAAAATTTATAAACACCTCTGAAAACTAAGTCATTTGTAAATTATTAATTACTAAACTCTAATCAGTCCCAACGTTAGAGATCATAAAATTTAAAGAAATAAAATCTGAAAAATATATTTTATGAAAAACTTAAGCAGTGTTGCCAACTTGGCCCCTTTGGGGCTAAATCTAGTCCTTTTTATGCTATTTCAGCCCTTAAAATAAATATTTAGCCCCTAGCCCGTTTTTAGCTCCCAAATTGTGTAAGAAACTTAACATTGGCATAGTCAAAATATTCAGTTAGACTCTAAATCTTGTGAAAAAACGAGACGGGAGATCAGACAAGACTAAGGATATGACATGATGCCATGTTTTTTAAAGAAAAAAAATATCCTGATGATGTTTTTTTACGTTACCTATATCCTTAATAATTTTTCTTTTTTCCCTTAGGCATTTTTGAGACTCCAACCTGCAAGCAAACAATTATTGGACACAATAAGTGACAATTATTGGACAGTGTCCAATAACTGACAGAGTAGTCTGTGATACTTGAAATTGAAAGTACGTCATAAGGAATTTAAATGTTTAACATGAACGCCAAAAAACATCATAGAAACTCATAGCTCTGAAAAAATAGTTATTGGACACTGTCCAATAATAGATTTTTTCAAATTGTACCATACAATTACTGGACAGGTGAAACTAACCGCAAAATATAAGATTTATGAGATATAAGTCAATTTATTATGTAAATGGTATGATATTTTACCAATCTCCGAGGTGCCAAAACAATATCAATCACCACTATGCCAAAATCGTAACAAAACTCTAGACTCAACCTTATAAAAATAATAATTTTTCAAGATAATTATCCGCTTCCGTGACAGCCGCCGAGAAATATTTTTTTTGACAGTTTACTACTACCTTCTGTTACAAAACCTATGAACTATAACAATGTTAGGAACTTATAGATTGAAGTAAGAAATTAAATGATAACTTAAAGAGGTCGGTTTGCCACTAGTAGCTTAATCACTTGTGTTACGAAAATATCAAATAAAAAATCTAGTAAGAGCAAAATATGGCCAATTTTAAAAACAAACTGCGACATAATATACTTAGGAGGGGATGATATCAGGCTAATGACCAAAACTTGCCGAAACTTGTAGTAAGCCACTCGTCGGTCACTTTGATGTTGCTTGGATGATGCTTAGGCAAAAATACTGGGATAAATATTAACTTTCATAAAATCTGGAATGGAGTTTCAACATACTGGTACTTAAACTTGCTTGATTCGTTCAACAGATTTGAATGAGACAAATCAATCAAATCAATGTCACGAACCTTCGAGAACTTCGCATCAAAGATAGATAGATACACTTTATTGCACAAAGAACAATGGCGAAATATTTATTGAGTTATTTGTATTTAGCGTCTTTATATATCTTTATTACGAAATTGTGTGATAATAAATTACGTTACGACGGCTGAAATATCGACAATACAGAATTATTAATAGTTTTTTTAATGAGGTAATCAAGCAAGCGAGTCACCTGATGGTAAGTTACCGCCCATGGACATCAGCCACACCAGAGGGAGTGGAGATGCGTTGCCAGCCTTTTAGGAAGGTATAGGCTCGTTTCTTCAAGATCGCAATGTCGTGCCGGTTCGGAAATACCGCTGCGGGAAGTTGATTCCACAGTGAGGAGGTGCGTGTAAAGCGCACGGTGGTGGACCTCCACCTATCCAGATTGTACGGGTGGAATTCTAGTTTACGGCAACGGGTATTAACGCAAACAACCCCTCGGAACACTTACCATAGTAAAGGTGGTAAAAGACATAGAGAGGCGACTTCTCTCCGCAGTGCCAGAGAGTCTAAGCGATCACTGAGATTCCCGTCGTCGACTATTCGAGTTGCACGACGCTAAACGCGGTAGAAAGGGAGGAGCTGATATTGGGTTGCTCCGGCCCTAAGTGTATAAGGTGAGCGAAAACACGAGTGCACTCTTTATTTCCTTACCCTCATTTGATTGGGACACCAAGGAGAAGGAAATGGAGAAAAATAGGTTCTTTACGAGGCAAGTGGTACAAGACCACTTCTTTTTGGTAAATTGAATTTCATTACCAAAAACTCGGACACCGGGGTCATAGGCCCAGCCATCGCTTTAAACTGATGCATTTATTTATTTAATATTCATAAACCTTAGAAACTTCTTCTTCTTCTTTGCCTGTTCCCACTTTAGGTGGGGTCGGCTCTCCTTATCCTTCTGCGCCAGGACAATCTGTCCTGGGTTGTCGGGTCAGGTAGTTGGAACTTCTTGACTAGTTTGGCTGTACTGGTCCACCAGGTCAAGGGCGGCCGTCCCCTTCCTCTCTTGCCTTCTGGGATTGCCAGTGCTTTCTGGACCACATGCTCGCTGTCTCTCCGCATGACGTGGCCGTACCATCTGAGACGTGTTTCGGTGAGCTTTTTCTGGACAGGGGTGACTTTGAAACTACCTCGGACGTATTCGTTTCGAATTTTGTCCAATTTAGTCACTCCGCCCGACCACCTAAGCATCTTCATTTCGGTCACGTGTAGTTTCTGAGCATGTGTTTCCTTCACAGTCCAGCATTCAGCCCCGTAAAGCATCGCTGGTCTTACTGCTGTCTTGTACACCTTTCCCTTAGTTCTTATGGGCATGCGCGGGTCGCATAAAACTCCAGTAAGTGTGCGCCATTTTTGCCAAGCAACATTTATTCTGTGGGATACATCAGCTTCGACATTTGCATCTTGCGTTATTACTGAGCCCAGGTATCGAAATTGGTCGACTTTAGATACTTGCGTGCCATCTGGGTAATGGATGTTAGCGGTGCTTGTTGTGTTGCTAAATTTACATTCAAGATGTTCTGTTTTAGATCTGCTTACTCGAAGTCCTGAGTTTTCTAAAGCGGTTATCCACTCGTTCAGTGATACCTGCAGTTTTTCCTTAAACCTTAGAAACTAACAGAAATTAATCCAAGGCACAGTATAAGATTAGGATACATTATTTTATGACATGTGACTAGGTCACAGGTTCATGAGTCACATAATTTACAATAAAAAAGGCAGAAGAATACTCACAGAAAACTGGCTTGAAGCAGCACTGTGCTGCGTGAGTGTGGGCACTGGAGGCCCAACCCGGGGGAAAGGGGGGTTAAAAGGTATTGCTTGTGTCCATACGCGGCGGCAATCACTTACCAACAGGTGATCGTCTCGTCTGCCATCTATCACACAAAAAAAAATACAATCCTTGTCAAATGAAGTCATGATCATCATCATTTCAGACAATAGACGTCCACTGCCGCACATAGGCCTCCCCCAATGTTCTCCACACAGATCGGTCCTGTGCCGCCCGCATCCAATGGATTCCCGCCATCTTCACCAGATCGTCGGTCCACCTTGTGGGGGGCCTGCCACGGCTGCAACTTCCTGTACGTGGCCTCCACTCGAGGACCTTTCCACCCCAACGGCCGTCTGTTCTCCTCGCTATGTGCCCTGCCCATTGCCACTTGAGGCATGCAATCCTTTGGGCTATGTCTGTGACCTTAGTTCTCCTGCGGATCTCATAAGTTCTGATACGATCACACAGGGAGACTCCGAGCATAGCCCTCTCCATGGCTCTCTGGGTGACTTTGAGCCTCATCAATCGGCACAAATGAAGTACCTACAACTAAAAAATAAGCACATCAGATACTCGTTACATTAACATAAACAGCCCAAATTTTCAGTATCAGAGTTAAGAGAACTAACTGATACTCAACTGTACCAAAGGCAGACTTATTTTATCTAATAATGGGCAGTAGGTTCAGAGGAAAGTAACTGTCAGTTAGTGTCACATTTGATTCGTAATTATTAATGAATGAAATATTCTACCGTCTGTCACGAGGTTTTGCGCTCAGTGTAGTGGTATAGACACTGCACCACCAGTCGGAGCTAATACTAAACGTTAAAATACGGCAAACTACTCGGCCACACTTGCCGCTAGAGGGCGCGCAAGTGGCTAATGGCCGCCATTTTTATACCCTGACCGGTTGGCGGTTAGCCGTTCGTAGTAAAACTTTTTGCCAAAGGCTTTCGAGTGGTTTGCCGTTTTAGCATTTTAAGGGTAAGGGTTCCAAATGTACTAATGCGCAGAGTAAAAAGTCATTTTCAGTTAAGCAGTTTTCTTTTTTGTCTGTGTGAATAATGTGATGAGTTCTTTAATATTTGGGCAATGAATGCTCTCTGAGGAGTAATTTTGAATTACTAGGGGTTGGTTCGCGAGTATGTGGGCTAAAGTGGAGACACCTGGCAAGGCGTAAAGATGATAGGTGGACTATAAAACTTACCGAATGGCAGCGAGAAACGCGAAAAATTGATTACCGCCAAAAGCGCCCACTTTTAGCATGAATAAATTTTTCACGTACAAAAGCGGACCCAAAATTTGTGTAAGGTTATTTCATAAATAGTATAAGTGTTTATCGAGAGATTGTAACCCCGAAATAGTTTAAAATAGATCCGGCTTAGTAGCTAAAAGTCAAAATCAATTGGCGTCGCTAGTGTCTCATACCCGTCACTTTAACGCCTTCGATAAGTGAGTAAGTGTTTCGATTAATCTTTATCCATGGATAAATCTAGGGTATGTCAGATTTGTAGGTATAGAATGACAGCACTATATCATTGCTTTAGTATCGGAATAAGATTGGTCGATTTGGTCCTCAGACAGTTAAAAAAACATAAGAAAAAGCCCTAGTTTGAGGCTGGATCATCGAGATAAACTAACTGGTTTGAGGCTGGATCATCGATATTAACTGGTTTGAGGCTCGATCATCGAGATAAACTAATTGATATTTTTTTTTTTGCTAAACAATATTTAATAAGCAGCTCCAACGTGTTTTGTGCGTCAAATGCTGCTAAGAACATCCTTCAAACATGAATGTTTAACAAAACACACGGCGGAAAAGGCACTAGACGCAAAATCATGCATTTCCTCATCTACTTTCCTCAAGCACCGTCGAGGGCTGCTCAGAGCTCGGGTTTTAAGCTCTAAGTGCCCTGAAGTCTAGGGCACTTTTATCTTGTACTTTGTGTAGTACAAAGGGTGCATTGCAGATAATTAGCCGGTTTTAAGTTTTCTCCTTTGTCTTTTTCAATTGGTGAGGTTTGGGATGGGACTATTGTGTTTGGTGGGAACAGAGTTTCTAGTAAGATGTGTGTACTATAATATTTAAGAAGGTAATAAGTAAGATACTATTACTTTAATAAATAACCGCCAATCATATTCTGTAAATTATATATACTGTCAGCATCAAAAGTACCTCAACACTTTAGTACCATGTTAAAGTAACTGTCCTGCCTATTAATAAGCAGTTTTCAAAGGGTTCGTAAAAATGTTACTTCGACATGGTACTAAAGTGTTAAGCTACTTTTGATGCTGACTGTACTACTAGTGGCCCGCCCTCACTTCGTTTCAGAACAGTAGTTCCACTTTATACCAATAGATGGCGCTAGGTGTCGATTACATCGCGCAAGCGTTTCGTGTTTACAGATTACCTGTAAGCGTTGCCGCTGTCTGTATATGTTCCTCTTTACAAATAGTAATTGTAAACACACGGACTCGCGGCAGGCGGTAGAGTCCTCGTCTTAGCGTGTAATTCCCACTTGCCTCCAAAGTTGTCAATCTGGAGCCCGGTCGTAGTGTTACCGAACTATCGATAGTTTTACTATCGATAGTTTTCATCTGAATAAGACACTATCGATTGTATCGATACTATCGATAGCTCAGAACCAAGCAATACTACCGCGTGTAAAAAATACTATCGATGCTATCGATAGTATTGTTGGTCACGAAGAGTAATCTATCAATCGTATCGATACTATTGATAGTATTGTTACTTGTAAATAAATAAATCATGCATACTATTCATACTAACGATATTTTTAGACTATCAATAGTCCGGCAACTTGCAATACTATTGGGTATTGGCTTGTAATAGTGTTGATTAAATAAAGTTGTAGGTTATAATGTTGGTAATAAATAATCACAATGTTATGATGACTCCCGTATTTTAGTGACAATTGACTATAACAGAAGACTGTTGTAAGCAATACTATTGTTAATTGGTAAACTATCGATAATCTAAAACAATCAATCTATATCGATTGCATAGATACTATCGACAGTATCGATACTATCGATACTATTAATATGACGTCAACTATCAATACTATATCGATAGACTATCGATAGTTGACTATCGATCGGCAACACTAGCCCGTGGTACTCTTAGACCATGATTCTTGATTTGGGGAGTATGGTAATTACAATGAAGCGCCTGCCGTCTGACCTTCGCAACCGTTTAACAGGGGAACCAGACCAACTGAATCATGATTACAGTTTTCAGAAACTGCCTGAAAAGTGCAGGTTTCCTCACGATATTTTCCATCAACATCGAGCTAATGGAAATGATCGGTATCATATTTCATTCATAATGAATGAATGAAATACTATTCCGTCTGCCGCGAGTCTTTGCGTGTAGCATAAATGATGAGAATTGAGTAAAAAGCAGTATTTTCTATACTAATCCTGAAAGGGTTTTAGCGCCTGTACCACGTTTCACCGAGTGAGGGTACCGAAAGCCCAATCCAAGGGGAAGGTGGCAGCGCACTTGTGACTCCACTGGCGTTACCGTGGATCCAATTGGGTGGCTGCAATCAACCATCAGGTGACCCATCCGTACATGTCACCCACCTATCACATAAAAAAACGAAGTTTTGTTATGTGTGATTTTGCAGAACAGAAACCCGTTCCATTCAACTTTTACCAAACCCAGTCACAAACAACGAAGTTCATTACTACATGGACTCACTAAACCGACACGGATATTAGAGTTGTCCATCCCAATCTGTACCGGTACGTGTACGGATTCCCTAAAACATTTTCGTAACGTCAGAAAAATCTGCAAAATATCGAATACGCACCGAGAAAAACTTCGCATGTGACGTACAAAGGCGAGATTATGTTTTCGCTATGGAATGGTAGAAAAATATTTTTCGGCGCTCCGTTTCTCTTTTTTTTTGACAAATGTACAAGTCCCAGCTTTGTAAAACCCGAACGTAAAGAGTATTAGGGTTGTCGACTTTAAAAAACTTGGGTAGGATTTAGGGTTCCGTACGGAAACAAGAAAATGTTTGAAACAAACTAATGATACCAGTTATTTATTGTTTTTTATGATCATTACAAATGAATATTTATTTGCTCATCATGACGTGCACATTAACAAAATATTGCATTTAGTAAGTAAGTAATTTTTTTTCATCGAAACATATATTTTCCATCACGGCTCCTCTTTTTAATTGATTTGGATGCCTAGTAGGGGATCAGGCTCTTAGAGCTGGTTAACGAGTATGATTAAAATAGTTATGGAGCATTTTTATGTGACAGGTGCCAGAAGAGCAGACGGACTGATTGATGGCAATATTAGTTAAGTTTCAAGTACGCCGCCAACCCTTTACACTTCCTCCCGAATTCGGCCTCAACCACACAACCGGTGTTATTTCACGCCTGTTTCCTGTTAGGCCGTGGTATCACTTCGGTGGAATCGACCCTTTCATACAAAAGCGTGGCTCACCCACGGTTTAGCTACTTACACTTTCTCAGTTTCTTAGAAAAAAATACTTAAAGTACTTATATATATTTACTAGTGGTCAGCCTTCGCTTTGTTTTGGGACATAGGTGCATTTAATACCAATAGATGGCCCTAGGTATCGATTACATCGCGCAAGCGTTTTGTGTTTTCGGATAACCTACAAGCTCAGCCGTTACCTGTAGGATTTACCTTTTTATAAATAATGCATATTTTATGTTACGGAACCTTTTCTTCCGCGTAAGAGATCAACACCTACTTGACCAATTATTTAAAACTGTTGGCTGTGACAGGTATTACGAAAAGGCTTAGCTATTTTCATTGTGTGAATTTTTAATTCTTAGGATTAAGTTTGTAAATAAATCAATTAGGAGAATTTAGTATAACAATAAAAATAATTATTTATTACCAGCAACATACAACAGGGTCTGACAAATTGGCGACTTCTGCACTCAGCATTAATGCTTGTACCGCAGAAGTGAGGTCACTTACTTAATAATGTTAATACATTTTTGGTATCGCTCCGTATGTGGAGTATCTTGTGTTAGATTTAAGCTATTTTAACGTTTCCTTAAGTCGTGGCTTTAGCTGAGTGAGCTCCTTTTTGCTAGGCACAACGACACACCTGGACACCATGTATACATATATTGTCCGGCGGAATTATTTGAACTTGTAGGTACTTCTTTTTTATGTATTGTCTTCACTGTCGTTTAAATTTTCCAAGTATAGCGTAGCTACTTTGGGAGTGGGTAGTGTTAGTACTGTGAGGGTTGGTTGGTAGGTAGCCAAAACACTTTATGGAGATATATCTTCGTATATTGTCTCAAATTAACACAAGATAATAATTATTTATATCGGAGCAACAACTTAACATGGACGCGGTTGGTTAGCGAGAGAGTGAGGTAGGTGTGGGGGGAGAGGAACTCCCGTACCAATCAAACCAGTATTGGCCTGCGGGCGTTTACGGAACTAACATAACAGAAAATAAGTGCTAGCGGTACCTAACCGGCAGCAATGCATTGCGCTTAGGGCGCGATAGAGGGCGCTGTCTCGCTATATACTCCCCCTCCAGAGGATGAAAGCGTCCTCGCTCATTCGCTGGCCATACATTATCATTGTTACATACATTTACAGAAACACTACTTTGGTTAGACACATTATGACATTCATTATTTGAATCCACATTAGAATTGTAATTTCTATTCGTTACATAAAGATTAGGCGAGTACATACATTCCTCCCTATCTGACACATTATTACATTTATTCTCATTTAAGTTACGACGGGGACGGCCACGTTTCCGCACCGGAACTACAGGTTGAGGTAGGGTCGTATCGCGACCCAGGTAAGGTGTTAACTGTTTAATGTGATACTTCCCTAAGTACCTACTGGAGTCCTGTGCGGGTGCTATGATATAAGTTGTAGGGCTTACCTTTTTAGTAACCACGTATGGTCCATCTCTTTTTGGTACGAACTTCGATGTCAGGTCCTTTCCTTTGTTGCTAAGTACATGCGAATTCAATAATACCAAGTCACCTGCAACAAAACTTTGTCCTACGCGACGTGACTGATCACCATAGTCCTTTCTTTTATCCTGCTGACTTTCGACCTTCTCGCGAACTGCAGCTAGCGTATTGAGAAAACGTTTTAGGTATGGTGTTATCTGTGGAACGAAATTTTCTTTCTCCAAAACCAAACGAGGATCATTTCTTACTTCTAAAGGCGATCTCAGCTCTCTGGCAAACATCAAGTACGCTGGCGAAACTCCTGTAGTTTGACAGCGTGCAGAATTTAACGAAAAACGTATAGACGGTAAGTATATAGGCCAAGAATTATGTTTATTACCTACTAATTGTGATAACTGTACTTTTAAATCTCTATTCTTTCTTTCCGCAGGGTTCCCCTCAGGATGATACAGCGGTAACAATTCTTGCTTCACATCTAACACGAACATACACTGTTGCATTACAGCTGAAATAAATTGTACACCATTATCTGAAATAATGCGACGCGGTAGACCAAAACGTAGAAAATATTCCTCTATGAGTGTACGCGCGCACGCCTCAGCTGTCGCTTCTCGAAGCGGATATAACTCGACCCATCTAGTTGCGGTGTCCTCGACCAATAAAATCCATTTTTCATCCTTATCACCTGGAGGTAAGGGTCCGAATAAATCTATAGCAATAACCTCATTTCTCTGATTCAGGATCGGCGTCTGCAACAACCCTGGTGGCTTGTCGTTGGCAGCCTTGTAGCGCTGACACGATGTACACGTTCTGACATACTCGACAATGGCACGACGCATCCCTGGAAAATAAAACTTTTGAGCAACTCTTTGATATGTCCTCTCGATCCCTTGGTGACCTGCCAGAGGAGAGTCATGACATTCTTTTAATACTTCTTCTCTTTGATCCACAGGTATAACTAATTGCGGTTCTTCTGTATCCGCATCCGGATTATAGCGATAGAGCACTCCTTGCTCCATAATATAACCTCTTCCCGTCCAACGATGAACATCAATTTCCTCTTCACTTTCCAGATTCCTAATTATCTTAGCAAGTTCAGGGTCTGCAAGCTGACCTGATCTTAACTCGGAGGGTCTCTTCGCAGGTAAGTCAATCGTTACTGAACATATCCCACATGCATCTGCGGAGTTCTCATCGCAGTTGGGACGGCTCAGGGTATCTGCTATTATATTAACCTTCCCTGGTGTATACTCATAATGCAAATCAAATGCTTGTAATTTCAGTGCCCATCTTACCAATCTGCCTGATGGTGATTTTACAGTCATTAGCCACTTCAACGGCTGGTGGTCGGTACCTACGACAACCTTATGACCATCAATATAAGAACGAAAACGTTCCACAGCCCAGACTATGGCTAAGGCTTCCCTCTCTGTTGTTGAATAATTTCTTTCTGCTTGATTGAGCAATCGGCTCGCATATTCAATAGGCCTTTCATCATTACCTTCTCCTTGTAGAAGTACTGCACCCAGAGCGTAGTTACTGGCATCAGTTCTGAGCACAAACGGTTTGGTGTAGTCAGGTTGGATGAGGATGGGTGGTGACGTCAGCAACCTTTTTAGCTCCTCGAAGGCTTGATCTTGCTCTGTCTCCCATCTCCATGGCTCATGTTTCCTAGTCAACCTTGACAGTGGTTCTGAAATTTTAGAAAATCCAGGTATAAACTTCCTAAACCAAGAAGCAGTCTGTAAGAAGGTTCTTAGATGTTTAAGTGATGACGGCTTCTTCATATCTAATACAGCTTTCACTTTTTCTTCATCAGGTGATATACCATCTTTAGATATCACGTGACCTAAATATTTGACAGTGTCTCGTGCAAAAACACACTTATCCCGATTCACCCTTAATTTAAATTCGTGCAGTCTTTCAAATACAGCGTGCAAATCCTTTATGTGGCATTCCATATCAGCCGATATTATGCAAAGATCATCCAAAAAAGCTAAAATAGTAATATTCTGCAACTTCGGGCATGAGCAAAGACGATCAATTAAACGCTGAAATGTAGCTGGTCCATTCTTTAACCCAAATGGCATGCGTTTGAAGCGATAAGTGCCTGACGGTGTCGAAAAGGCAGTCTTATCTTTATCCCGGTTAACGGCAACTTGCCAGTACCCAGATTTTAAGTCTAAAGTACTCATAACACAACCCTGTTTTGTCCTTTGTAACAGCTCATCAATCTTCGGCATTGGATAAGTATCTGTTTTAGTAATACTGTTCAACTTACGGTAATCGACGCAAAAACGAAAACTTCCATCACGTTTAGGCACTAATAGTGCTGGTGCTGACCATGCTGACTCACACTCCTCAATGATATCCTCAGCAAGCATCTTCTCTACCTCGCGCTGCATAACCTCTGCGCGCGCTGGTGTCATGCGGTACGGCGGAACAGCAACTGGCGCGTGTTCGCCGGTATCAATGAAATGCTCTGCATACTGCGTGGCTTCACCAGTCTCTCGGAACACATCACTGAAAGAGTTTATTAAATCATTAAGTGACATACTATCATTATCACAGTTTTTTGGTGTTGACTGTACCTCATTATAACCTTGTTCTAAATCCTCATAAAACAACCTGTACTTCCGGTGCTTCGTGTCCGAAAAGTACCATAATGATTTACCAAAATCAAAAACTAATTTGGCTTTGTTCAAAAAATCTATCCCTAATAAAGATTGATTGTTACAAGCATCTGGAAAAACAATAAATTCAGTTTCAATTATTTTATGTAACATTTTCACATTCACTGAGGTAACTAAAACCTCCATTTTCCTAGATAAACCATCTGCAAGCTTCACATCTCTAATTTGCTTATCAAAACATTGACCACTTTTTATTAAAAAATTATACATTGATTGGCTAGCTACACAGCCTTTAGCGGCTGAATCCACTAATGCAATACCTTTCCCACCTAATATTTCGATATTTAATATTGGTCTCTTATTACCATTAGTGTAACCCCTATTGTTACATACAGTTGACTCCCCCTGCATATTAACATTGGTGGTCTCACACGCATAAAACTTATTGTACTTATAACTACTACAATTTGGACATCTTGCTCTTATTATTCCTATTTCACCACAGCCATAACAATACAAATTTTTACTTTCCTTTTTGTCTGTTTTCAGGGATCCATGATGCGGCGGTGGCGGCAAATGCGGCGACCCACCCAGCGGCGGCGCACGCGACCTCGGCGGCGGCGGTCCATATGACTGCGACGTACGCGACTGTGGCGGCGGTGGCGGCAATGGCCCACCCGACGGCGGCACCCAGTGCGACGAACCTTGCGGCTGCGATACCCGCATCGGCGGTGGCGCGGCAGACTGGCCCGGCGGTGGCACTGCGGACGACCCACGAAACTGCGCGGAGAATGGCCCACGCGACTGTGCACCCGGCGACTGCAAGCGCTCCTGCATCGCATCTTCTATGCTTCGAGCCTTCCTTATAAGATCTTCAAAACAAGACAATGTGTCCCTTTCTATTCTTTTTCTTATACGGACGTCTAACAACCCAAACGTCATATCCAATTGTACCTTCTGTGAGATGTCGTTTTCTGGTAATTTAGCAAATAAAGCGCGTACTTGTGCGACAAATAACTCTGTGTTTAACTTTCCTTGCTGCATACTATATAATTCTTTATATATTTGAAACGGTGCTCTTCGTTCCCCAAATGCGCTCCTCAGGCGATCTATTGCTTCGCTCCATGTTTTCGTATATTGTTTTATACCTTGCCACCAAGTTGCGGCGGAATGTGATAATAATAATGAAAGTCCTCTCAGTGCGTTTTCGTCGGAAACGTTGGCGGCAGTTTTAAAAATTTCGACTGCATCGATAAAATTCTCGACAGACTCGTTCTGCGAGCCACTAAACCTTGCACTACAAGTAATGAAATTAGCACCAACCGGGGCTGCGGCCCTGTCTGTCGGACAGCTCGTACTCCTCATAGTAAGCGACGGCTCCGTTTGTACCTGATGCATTACTGGTGTAGATGATCGTACTTCTTGTAATAGAATTTGACAAAATTCTGCTTGTGATTGCTGCAACTGTCCCATCAGTGCGGCGAAATGTTCCTGAGTCATTAAGATGGACGCGCCCGCGCTGCTTCCCGTGGCACCTTCGGTTGCTGTTTCAGTCGCGGCGTCTTCATTGACCAACTCCTCGGCGTTAATTTCGGCCGGAATAATAGTTTCATTGAGGTTTGCCTCCCTCGGCAACGAACTTCGGCTCCTGGTTCTTGGCATTTTCCTAATAATTCGGTTTTCCAAACCCAAAATGGCGGTAGACCTTCGCGTCCACACCACTCACTAACACACGTTGGGCGATCACTTATAGCGTAGCTACTTTGGGAGTGGGTAGTGTTAGTACTGTGAGGGTTGGTTGGTAGGTAGCCAAAACACTTTATGGAGATATATCTTCGTATATTGTCTCAAATTAACACAAGATAATAATTATTTATATCGGAGCAACAACTTAACATGGACGCGGTTGGTTAGCGAGAGAGTGAGGTAGGTGTGGGGGGAGAGGAACTCCCGTACCAATCAAACCAGTATTGGCCTGCGGGCGTTTACGGAACTAACATAACAGAAAATAAGTGCTAGCGGTACCTAACCGGCAGCAATGCATTGCGCTTAGGGCGCGATAGAGGGCGCTGTCTCGCTATACAAGTTATTTTTTTTTAAATTTTTGTGTGCCGTGTGTGTTGAACAAAAAAATTTTTTATCTTATCTGACGAATAAAATAACGAATTGTTTTATTACAAATTCAGTCTTCACAGGCTATCAGTGTCCCCACTGCTGAAACTAAGCCACCGAGGTTATGTTAAAAATGCACACATTGATTGTAATAATATATATAATATAATAATTCTCACAACATCTCATACGTTGACCTGATTCCGTACTAAGCAGCTTAAGCACTTGTGTTACAGATATCAGACAACATAGGAATACAAATATATACTTAAATATTACACCCAGACACTGAACAAACACAAGTGTTCATCGCGCGAATGTTTGTCCAGGGTGGGGATCGAACCCACGACCTTTGGCGTAAAAGGCAGGGTCACTATCAATTGCACCATTCGGTCAGTCAGATTATGACCTTGGGAGAATCACGCTTCGTCATCATGAGGCTGTCTTACCAGAATACCATGGCCACAGATAATTGGTAAGACCTTCGTTATGTTTCGCCGAGTGAGTGAGGATACCTAAAACCCCGATTCGGGGGGTTCCGAAAACGTTAACAGTGCACTTGTGATTTCACTGGTGTTGTATGCGGTGGTAAGCGGCATCGCTTTACCATCAGTGTATCCGTCTACTCGTCTATCAGCTATCACAATCTTAAAAATAAATAGATCTTAAAACTCCCGAGGTGCGCGCACGATTTTTTTTTCTTTCTTCCTGATTTTTTTTTATATTTACGTATTTATTATTTTTTGAGCATCTTCGAAATGCACGTTCTTGTTTGAAATAGGTACTATTTCTTTATACAAGGAGGAATGGAAAAAAATCGTGCACGTTCCTGCACGTTTCGGATAGTTTCTGAAACGTGTAACCATGATTCAGTTGGTCTGGTAAAGGGTTGCGAAATTCAGATTTTAAAAAATTAAGACAACATCAAATACATTGTCCAGGTCCCAAACTAAGGTTTTCTTTTGTACTAGGAACAACGAAGGTACCATTCAAACCCAACACAAGTATCGGTTTCATCAACAAACATATATGTTGGTGCGGGAATCGAACCCGCGACCCTTGCGTCTCAACTGGTGCATAATCCACTGCGCTAAACGAGTCGTCAGATGGCAGTTGCTTCATTGTAATTACCAGACTCTTTAAATCCTGAACCATGGTCTAAGCGTACCCTGGGTTCCAAAGCGACATAATTTTGAACGCAATTGAGGACTAAATGCTAAGATAAGGAGATCATTGTTTTATATCAGCTATACTTAACTGTACGTACCCGATGTATATACGTTGCTAACCCTGGGCCCAGTCCAAACACTAACTAGCCTAGCCTGAAGCTATCTCCACATAAACTGGGAAAAATTCACGTTGCGAATCCAACGACAGTTCGATTGAATGGCCCGATCGTATCGTGTAAAATGGACGCGCATTCGACATCCAACGATACCAATTTTTGTATTTGTTCACATGTTTCGCGTTCGCGTGTTATAGTTTTCAAATATGTTTTTTTCTTTAAAGTGGCGTCTACATACCGTGTACATTTTCATAACTTTAAAGCCTAGAACGCACTAGCGGTAGGCCGTATATCAATGTTTACATGAAATTGCTTGATAAGAACGCACTCATTGGCGGCCAGCCGTCAAACGCTCCGATTGTCCTGGAGCTGATGTGCGGTACGCCGCATCGCGGCCTACCGTTAGTGCGTTCTAGGCCTTCATGAGCAGTCTATTGCAGTCCATTGCTGGACATAACTAACAAACTATGTTAGCGTAGCGACCCATAGTGAGTTTTGGCCTCCGATTGTAAGAGCCTTCATCTCGATCGGTCTTGCGCCACTTCCTACCAGTCATCCATTACGAGTCCGTGCAAATCCTTATCGACCTCATAGCTGGACATAGCTCTCCCCAAATGATCACTACTCCAACTAAGCGTCTAGTAAATATAAGCGTTTTCAAGGCAGGGGTAGCCACGCAGCGAACACGCTGCGGGTTTTTTTCTGTGATAGGTGGCAGACTTGCAGATGGATCACCTGGTGGTAAGCGATTGCTGCCGCCCATGGACACCCGCGACACCAGTGGAGTCACAAGTCCGCTGCCAACTTTTAAACCCCCCTTCCCCCCGGATTGGTACCCTCACTCACGCAGCAAAACACAGCACAGTTCAGCTTCACGCCGGTTTTATGTGAGGCCGTGGTGTCACTCCGGTCGAGCCGGCCCATTCATGCCGAAGCGTGCCTCTCCCACAGTCAAAACGGTGTGTGCTGCGAGGAAGTGGGAAACTAGACAAACTAAATCAACCTTACACGTTTTTCTAAGTGTAATTATTTTTTCATGTTCTTTCTATTCTCTGCAATTATACCAAAGAAAATGTTAATCACGCCTCCCGTGTCGTGTAAACCGGCCTCTACACAATTCACAAAAAACGATTGCTTAAAATTCTGTGCCGTGGAATATTTGAACGGCTCACCCATTTCGACGGGCCCCGGGCGATCTGTACGAAATATGTATTTCAAATTTCAATCCACTACTGTACCGACACAGTGGAATTACTACCAGTAGATAAACGGTATTCTTCGATCTTCGATCTTCTCTGCCACTATGCTCTTACCAGAGCGGTCGTGGTCACCTTGAGGCGTGTGATTGCATAATGCTCTGTGCCGCATTACAAACCTCAGTAACCTGAAGACAGCACTCACGGCATATCATGGCTATGTTTGCTCTATTTTGCGATATGTTCTTATTCTATGGGGAAACTCAGTAGACGTTAAAAGGGCTTTCCTTATACAAAAAAAGTGTCTAAGGGCTATGAGTGGTGTTGGACCGATGGACTCCTGCAGACAGCTTGTTAAAAAATATAACTTTTTAACACTGCCATCAATGTATATTTTCGAGTCATGCACTTTTACAAAAAAATATTGAGTATTTTTAAAAAGAAAAATGATATGTATACTAACTCTAGCAGATATCCGCATCGCTTGGTGGTCCATCTTGTTCAACAAGGAGCTACCAAAAAAATTCTCATAATATGTCTGTCAAACTATACAATAAGTTGTCAGAAGCATTAAAGAGTTTTTTTATTGGTAAAATAAAAAAAAACAAAAATAGTTTATATAAATGGTTGTATGACATATGTTTTGACATATTTTTTTTTGACATATATTAATTATTTCATCATCATCAGCAACCCACACTCGTCCGCGATGTTAACGTCCTTCGAATGTTATCATCCCATCTTGTCGCAGGGCGTCCTACACTACGCTTGCCGAGTCGCGGTCTCCACTAAAGGACTTTACACTCTAAATTATTAATTATTTATGAGTAACTAATTCTTCATATTGATTTTATTTTGACTATGTTTTATTTTATTATAACTTAAGACGACGCTAACTCTCTGATATTGCATGCCGATATTATTTGGTTAGTTATGAGAATCTAAACGATAATTTTATGTAACTTATGATTTCTGATTTCTGATTACCAGACTCCCTGAAGATTTGGGGAGTCTGGTAATTACAATGAAACGACTTCCGTGTGAACTTTGCAACTCTTGTTTTATAAACTATTCGAAACGCGCAGGTTTCCTCGCGATGTTTTCCCTCACTGCCAAGCTTATGGTAAAAATACTCACATAGATTTAAATAAAATCCAGAAGTACATGTTCGGATTTTAATCTTCGACCTCCTTCATGGACAAATATTTGGCCTGACCCGGGACCTCGCGCCACTGTGCCATGGAAGCAGCGATACCTCGATACACTGTGCCACTAGCTTTCATTGGTGATCAAATATGTTGAATCAATTGAATTATGTTCGCTTATGATGTGCTTCACTGCTTGAATGAGGCTACCGGAGGCCCAATTCGAGGGCAAGGGGGGTTTAACATAAAATAATAATAAAAAAATATTAAGGCGTCAAGAAACTTCTGAAAGAGAATATTTCAGCAATTAGTAGGGCTAAATCATAACTGAAAAATTACTGATTGAAATACTGATATGAAGGAATTACCGTAAGCAAAATTGTTCAAAACATAATGATGACGAATCACTTGATGGGGAGTTGCAATTGTTCAAACATTTTGTCACGTTTGACCTAATTTGAAGTTTAAAATTTTTTTTTATCTCATAGGTGGCAGACGAAAGTCTTTAATGCGTGTGTATTGCCAGTGATGACATACGGAACCGAAACGTGGCCGCTTACAATATGCCGATTAAGGAGGCTCAAAGTCACCCAGAGAGCAATGGAGAGGGCTATGCTCGGAGTCTCCCTGCGTGATCGTATCAGAAATGATGAGATCCGCCGGAGAACTAAGGTCACAGACGTAGCCCAAAGAATTGCATGCCTCAAGTGGCAATGGGCAGGGCACATAGCGCGGAGAACAGACGGCCGATGGAGCGGAAAGGTCCTCAAGTGGAAGCCACGTACAGGAAGTCGCAGCCATGGCAAGCCTCCTACAAGGTGGATCGACGATCTGGTGAAGATCGCGGGAATCCATTGGATGCGGGAGGCACAGGACCGATCTGTGTAGAGAACATTGGGGGAGGCCTATGTCCAGCAGTGGACGTCTATTGGCTGAAATGATAATATGGTGGCAGACGAGCAGACGGTTGACTTGATAGTAAGCGATTATCGCCGCTCATGAACACCCACAACACCAGTGGAGTCACGATTGCGCTTCCAACCTTTATACCTCCTCTTTCCTCGGATTGAGCCTCTGGTACCCTCACTCACGCAGCGAAACACAGCACAGTGCTGCTACACTCCGGTTTTATGTGAGGCCGTGGTATCTCTCCGGTCGAGCCAGCCCATTGCTCCCGTGGTCATATAGTTAACTATTGTCAATGTCAATGTTTCTTACTAACATGCATGTGCGGACTTTTATCCCACAAACGAAACTTGTCGATGGAAAAGTCAACTTTGCCAAGGTAGCAAAATGAAACTTAATTTATTGGTCCAAAAATGATTTCCTTTAAGCCAACCGAGCCGTACCTAGTGGCGTAACATGAAACTTTACTTAACTCGAACTTAGAAAGTTGCCGCATAATTTAGAACGAATAAGCTCTTGCCCTTGGCTCCAATCGAGCTTAAAGCTTCGGTAGAGTAATGCCAACTTGAAGATAAGTTGGTGTTGATGGATTATAATTTAATCTGCGTTTGGTATCTAATTATTTTGTGTTTTAAATTGGTTTTTATAATAAAATAATGCGCTAATTTTGTCTTTTGAAATAAAATATTTGGATTTCACGGCCGCTTACCATCAGGCTGAGTGAGGTCATCCTGATTGGCCTTTCTATAAAAAAAAATATTTCACAACATCACGTACATTGATCTGACTCCGAGATGGATAGCTCAAGCACCTGTGTTACGGATATCAGAACCAACAGCGGAATTATAAATACATACTATAATATTATTCATAATAATAATGTAATATTTATAATAATAATAATATATACATATAATACTGCCCATACTGGGGGCCGTGTGGTCCCCGGCAAAGTAGAATAGGCCACACTCACTCTTACCGAGGTGTCGTAAAAGGCGACTAAGGTAAAGCTGCTGGCATGATCGTCAGCACCCAGAGAAGGAAAACTCTGCATTTATATCAAAACCCTCGCCAACCCGTCTGCCAAGCGTGGTGAGTATGGCAACTACCCCTCATGTGATTGAGGGAGGCCCGTGCCCCAGCAGTGGGGACTTAAATGGGCTGATGATGATACATATAATATTTGTAATTCTGCTTTCAATCCTTAAGGAGCTTCGAATGAAACAAAGACTTTCGTCGATTGTGCAAGTGCGAATACTCACCATGTTTGGACATATCATCCGATACGAGAGCTCCTTGGAACGTTTAATGGTACAGGAAAGAGTGAAAGGTCAACGCTCCCGAGGCAGATCACCTAAAAGGTGGACAGGCAGTATCAAGTCTGCTACAAAGTGTTCCTTGACTGAATGTGGTGCACGCAGTGCCACAAACAGAGAAAGATGAAGAAGTCTTGCTAAAGCCGCTACCCAACATACAGACAATCCATAATCACGACCAAGTGGTCGTGACGAAGTCGTCAGGAGTGTATGACTGAGAAGAAGATACATTTAACACTTTTCTTTTGTAAATACATACTTATAATACATAGAAACACCCAGACCAATACAAACAGACATGTTCATGCACACAAATGAACCCGCAACCCTTGCACCACATGCAGCGTTCACTACCACTGTTCCAAACGGGTTGTCGATATACCAATGACTATTTTTTACTCCAAATTTTCGTGATGAAACTATTTTTTGTTCCAAACTGAATTCCTTTAATAAGTACATCTATCTAGGATGTACATTTTTAAGCGAAAAAAATCGGCTCTCAATTTGACGCGTATATTTAAACCACATAACTAATGCCTGATTCGACCAATCTTTATCCGTGGATAAATCTATGGTAACGTCCGATTTGTATAAAATGACAGCGCTTTACTATAGATTTATTGGCATAAGATTGATCAAATCGGCCCTTAGAAGGACTGATTTTATTGTATCAAAGTGCAGTTTTCCTACTTATTCGATATTAGTTAAGACAATTAGCTCGAAAATTCACCCCTAAAAGCCAAAAGGATTTAAATACGACTATAGTACAGGCTTTCTGGCAGAACACCAACGAGCTTGTAGCTCTGACAATGGATTTTGCACCTACCACCCAAGACGGATGTCATACATTTGCCAAGCGTTGTTAGGTTTACAGTGTGAGTGAAAGCCCTTAGGGTCAGCTTCACAAAAGTTAACGTATCAATTGTAAACCAACACAGTACATAAAATTGAAATCGCTGCTGGACTTGAAACAATTGACCGGTCAAATAGTGTGGTGTGTGGAGGGGAGAGCTAGCGGGGCGTTTTGAAACTATTAGAAAAAAGCTAGTACTAATAGAACTGCCCATATCTAGCAGCAAACCGACAACAGTTGAAATCAACGAGTTCTAGTGGCTTAGTTCGAAGGACGTCCCGCAAAGAACGAGATTATACCTATCGCATCCAAACAAAGGAGACACGCAAGTGGAAGGGAGAGAAACTCCGATTCGGCAAAACGTCTGGTTCAAGGTCCACTGATGTGGCGACAGCGTCTCAGAAAACGTAGAATGTGGGATGCCTTCAGATAGAGTGATGATTTGCGCAGGACCCCAATTCTCGTGTTCGTGATATTTATTTGCATACGATATATATCACTAAAACATAGTTTTTTTATGGCTTTTAGTGATATCCACCATGTTTTCAAAATGCCACGAGCACGAGAATTGGGCTCCTTCTACGTGATGCGAGTAGCCCAAGATCGATCAGAGTGGCTAACATTTGGAAAAGCCTTTTCATAATCATAATCATTTATTGTGGAACACAGGTTGTACGTGGTGATACATTTTACACTTACGCGCTACTGTAACCTGCCGTATTAAGGCGTACAAAATATTTTGCGAAAGCTAAATGATTAAATAATAAAATTACCATAATATTAGTAATAATAATTAACATACAACAATAAAAATATTTAGTAAACTGAATCATGCAATATTAAATTAAATCATAATTATATCTCATTTATCTAACAGTAAACTACAACAGGTTAATAATGATAATGAGTAGGACTACTGGAAGGTCATAATCATTCAAGAAGGGTTGCAGGGTTAAGCAACACCTAGCCATTTGAGCTTTGGAGCATTTAGATTTTTATACCAGCACTGGACATGAGTCCATAAAGTCTCCAGCTGTTGCTTAACCCTAGATAGTTTTTTATATAGCTTTTAAATTTTACTGTTTTACATCCAACACAGCACAGTGCTGCTCACGCCGGTTTTCTGTGAGGCCGTGGTATCACTCCGATCGAGCCGCCCCATTCATGCCGGCTCTCGCACCCACGCCTGTGCCTTGGTAATTGTAGCTAAATACCATTGGATCCACTCCTCCCGCCTTCGTAACAACATGCCCCTACTGTAACTGGACTGACTCATAGTTCATTACGAACCTTGCAGCTTCAAATTCTCAACCGCTTTAACTTGTGCCTTGGCACTTGTAGCTGAATACCATTGGACCCACTCCACCCGCCTTTGTAACAATACGCCGCCACTGGACCCATCGGTGGACTCCATTGTTTTATCCGGCAGCAATGGACTGCGTACACATCGGCATCGCCTGCCAAATTAAATTCGAAGCAAGCGCGCAGTTTTGGGAACTGATTGCTTTTAAGCCTGGGCTATTGCTGTGTTTTATTGTGGACTGCGGGTCTCTAACTGAGAGCGGCTTATTGCAAATCAGCAATGGTAGAAATATAATGTTTCTTTTTTTTTAGAAATGGTAAAGTATTCCATGCCATGATCTGTTTTCCTGACCACTATAATCTGGACATCTTTAAGGCAGAATGAATAAAAGCATCTTCAAGGACAACGCATATCATCCTAGACTTTGTCGTTGGTTTCCATCAGGCGTGATTGTGGTCAAGCGTTAGCCAATAGTAAAAAAAAAAAACAAATGAACTGGTGACCTAAAAATTTAAGCTTGGGATCTCTTGCTTTCCTTTTTCTATGGCCGAAAATATTCACTAAGTATTCTTGTCTAATCCTTTTTAAGAGTTGGCCAAGTATCTAATATACCCGACTACACTACTAAAAGATTTGACTGAAGTATTACACCCTCAAAATTATCATTAGGTATAGTGAAAAAAATGTGATGCCCTAGTGGTTGCAGAATTGAAGGTTTGCGGTGCAATCCGCGGTCATGTGAATTATAAAACGAACTGTTTTAAATTAAAATTATAGCGTGGTTGGCAATACCGACAAGCGCTCGAGTCGATCGAGATCCCGCCAACTCCTGTCATAATGACACAGAGCCTAGGAATCGCCATCAACCAATCAAATTGCCCGCCCGGTACAGGGAGTGACAGATCTGACGTTATGATTTTTGTAATAGCCAATAATGTGGTTTAGTTTTAGTATGATGTTTAAACTGTAAATAAATTGTAATTCTTATGTCGTCAAGATTTTCACCATATTCATGTATGTAAAAATTTTTCATAAGAGAGTAAATGAGTTTGCAACCTGGAATCCATGATTTTTCACTGGTGTACGCATTTCGCCCCATTTAGAACCCTGACTGAGCTAGCGAAGGTTAAAAAATATCGTTAAACTGGGTCTGCTAGGCCTATGTCTATTGTAATCTTTACATCTTTCTCTCATTTGAAATAAGCCGAACAATGAGTTCCCTAATTAGAGACTTCACTTGGAGATAATCGGTGTTACAGCTAGCGCATTTTATTGAAACATGTCTAGAACCAACGCTATTATTCTCGCTTCATCTCCGCAAATCGCTCTAGAACAAACCCCGTCTTCAAAAGCTAAGAAATTGCAGAAGCTATGTACCTACACTGCGTCTAGGCTCTGACCTCAAAGGCAAGGCGTAGGCTATAGAACGGCTGTTTCTCAGTTCAACCCTTTCTCCTTTAGAAGGCTGAATCACAAAACCGACATTCTGAATTAGTAGTAGATTATATGTATATTGTGCATCCATTTAGACATGGATCTGTAAATCTGGCTGTGTTCTGTGTGTTAAACTTTGTGCATTAAAATGTATGCTCTTTATCTAACTTTATGGCTCGTTGTCTATTTTCATATAAATTACAATAGAAAACCTTAGTTGACGATTACGACAACATTTGTGATGTTGTCTTAAATTATAGCTCATAACGACTTTTCCGACCCGAAAATCGAACATTTTTTTTATGTGATAGTTGGCAGACGAGCAGACGGATCGCCTGATGGTAAGCGATTGCCGCCGCCCATAGACACCAGAGCGCTGAGGCACAAGAGCGCTGCGAAACTTTAAACCCCCTTTCGGTACCCTTACTCACGCAGCGAAACACAGCGCATGCACTGCTTCACGCCTGCATACATGTCTTGTTGATTACTGTATTCACCCTAAATGCCAGCAGCTTTACCTTAGTCGCCTTTTACGACACCTCGGTAAGAGTGAGGGTGGCCTATTCTACTCTGCCGGGGACCACACGGCGTAATTGATTTGGTTTGATTTAATTTAATTTAAATTTCATTTATATATTATATAATAGTCCTTAAGTTGATTGTGACTGACACATATCATACGGATGTTACTTATCTGAATTAAATGTTATTTTATTTTATTTATGTATTGCACAGTCCCCCTTTTCAGCTCGGTAGGGATGACTCGGCGCTCCCGGCTGTCCCTATTCCTCCCCCAGCCCGACTAGGGGAGGTAGTGTAGGGTCCGCGTTGTAACGCCTGGGAAGGTATGAGTAGTCAACGTTCAACAACTAGTACACACGTCTCCTTGCCACTCTGGCGTAGAAGGGGGCGCCTTCGGGGGTTTAGTCGGTAGGCCTCCGGCTTCAATGGAGGAGAGCCTGACATAACCCGTCCGCCCCCCGGCATACGCAAAAGGCGACGTCGGCCTATAACACTCCGAGCCGACGGCATTCCCCAAGAAAAAAAAAGGCCTACGTCTTTAGGATACACAATCATAAAATTAAAATAACAAAGTCCACTATCGGAAGTACGTGACGTTCGGCCTATTCGACCAGCCAGGTGTTTGTTATATCACTATCTGCGCACATGCGCGTGCGCATGCGTGACGTCACCATAACCTTTGTGATAACGCACCAGTGAGATGCGTCGGGACACGTTTTGTCTGTGATAGCTGGGGTAATATCCGCTTCCTTTTCCTTTCTTGGATTTTTTTTATGTCTCAAACTTCTGCCACGTTTTTATGTGATAGGTGGCACGAGCAAACGGATCACCTGATGGTAAGAGATCGCTGTCGTCCATAGATACCCCGTATCACCAGTGGAGCAGTGGAGTATAAGAGCGCTAAGCCACGCTGCGGCATGAATGGGCCGGCTCGACTGAAGTGATTACCACGGCCTCACAGAAAAACGGCATGTGTTTCACTGAATGAGTGAGGGTACCGAATCCCCTCTTTCCCCATACCTGAACATATTATGAAGCCGTCAGGCCAGATGGAGTGACGCTTTGCGCAAGAGGGATGGCAAGACTGGAATTAATTTGGCAAAAAATTGAGAAACCTATGTCTTGCAGTGAACTTGGACAGGCTACTGATGATCTGGATGGATGGATTTTGACCGTGGAGGAATCGCGCTTTGGACCGGCCAGACCCGAGCGATACCACAGTCTCACAGAAAACTGTCCTGAAGCAGCACTGTGCTGTGTTTCGCTGCGTGAGTGAGGGTACCGGAAGCCCAGTCCGGGGAAAAGGGGGTTAAAGGTTGGCAGCGCACTTGTGTCGTGAGTGTCTATGGGCGGCAGCAATCGCTTACCATCAGGTGTTCCGTCTGCTTGTCTGCCACCTATCACATAAAATAAGGTCAAATCCTGAATCATGGTCCAAGTTTTCTTCGGTCTCTAAAGCGACAGCTTTGGATGCAACTGGGAATTAATTGCTAAGGGTAAAACAAAAAGTCTTCTTCTCCTTTTAATGCAAATACGTTTATTACAATACAAGCAATATCCAGGTAGTGGCAATCTCGCATACATTTTCAATACGATAAGTACAAACATTGGCTCCAGATGTGGCCATTCAATTTGTCATCTTGCAATATTCTGCACAGGCACAAGTGCTAGTGGCGATAATGCCTCGACAGGTAGTGCTGTTGCTGTCTGTACGAATTACATCTGCTATTATACCAAGATTGTATTGCACTATTTAGAAGTAAGGATGGGACGCGGTGAGGGACACATCGTGAGGAAAGCTGCACTTTTCAAATATTGTTTGACAACCCTTTTGGATCAGTGGTAGTGATCGCTGCCTCTGGTGTAAGGGTTGCAAGTTCGAACCCCGCACAGTACAAACATATATTGACGACCCGTTTACAACAGTGGTAGTGAACGCTGCCTTTGGTGCAAGGGTTGCGGGTTCGATCTCCGCACAGCACAAACGTTAGTATGCATGAACATGTCTGTTTGTATTTGTCTGGGTGTTTTCTATGTATTATAAGTATATATTTAAAAAACAGTATTGTATGTATATATTTGTAATCCCACTGTTGATTCTGATATCCGTAACACAGGTGCTTGAGCTACCTATCTCGGAGTCAGATCAATGTATGTGATATTGTGAAAAATATTTATTATTTGTGTGCTGTTTGTGTTGGTCTGGAGTGTTTTCTATGTATTATAATTACATATGCTCAATCTGTAAAACCCCTTTCCTCCAAATTAGGCCTTCAATACCCAAACTCATTCGAAACACACACAGACGCTGCTTACCGCCGGTTTTCTGTGAGATCGTGGTATCACTCCAGTACAGCTGGCTCATTCGTCTCTCTCTAGTAGGTCCCTCAATACTGAGGATCGTGGTCACTGGAACTCATCAATTGAACAAACTTTCTGCATTGATTCCGATTGGAGTAGCCTTCATCATCATCATCATCATCAGCAACCCACACTCGTCCACTGCTGGACATAGGTCTCCCCTAATGCACGCCACTGCTCGAATGTCAGCAGGGCGTCCTATACTACGCTTACCGAGTCGCGGTCTCCACTCAAGGACTTTACGGCTCCAACGGCTGTCAGTTCTGCGGCTAATATGACCAGGCCACTGCCACTTCAGTTCCTTACTCCAGTAGCCTTCACCATGTCGTAAAACTTTGATAGGGATGTAGCTCTTTGTATTTGGTCAGACCATCTTGTTGGTCATCGGCCTCGAGATCTTTTGCCTTCAGTGTTGCCAACAATGACCAGTTTTTCAAGGCTATCATCCCCTCTTCCGCTCATTCATGCCGAAGCCTAAAATAATATTCCGATATAATAGTGACCCACGTGGAAAGGGTGGGAGAGGATCTCAGTGTCAAGAAAGCTTATTTGGATATCGCTAGGATGTTGTCGTGCAGGCAGATCTTCGCGAGCTGCGAGTCAACGACTGGCAAAAAACCGCAGATGATCGGAACCAGTAGAGAAGTCTTGTTTTTTTTAAGGTATAGGTGGCAGACGAGCAGACGTATCACCTGATGGGAAGCGATACCCATGGACATCTGCGACACCAGCGGAGTCACAAGTGCGCTGCCAGCATTTAAACCCCCTTTCCTGCGGATTGGGCCTCGGTACCCTCACTCGCGCAGCGAAACACAGCACAGTGCTGCTTCATGCCGGTTTTCTGTGAGGCCGCGGTATCACTTCGGCCAAGTCGGCCCATTCGTGCCGAAGCGTGGCTCTCCCACGGTAAATCTCCCACTCCCACTCTTGTCTCGAAGGCCAAGACACATTTTGGCCCCTGAACAATCGTAGTAAATGGTGCATGTTAAAGTGACCCACACAGTCCCATCACTAAAGAACACACAATCGACAAATGATGTCGTAAACATCGAGGTCACCCGTACATCTCTACCTACCTACTAATAATCTGAAATCGTGTTTTCTGTCCTTCCGTTCGTTGACTAATATTGCTATTATCTTTCCAGTAACGTCGGGAAATACATGTTATTATTATAAATGTACTTTAGTTATCTTTGTTTTTTTTTTACTGTAGATAGGTAAGCGTTTGACCATATTTCACCTGATGGTAAGTGATAATAATAATTCTCACAACATCTCATACGTTGACCTGATTCCGTACTAAGTAGCTTACGCACTTGTGTTACAGATATCAGACAACAGAGGAACACAAATATATACTTAAATACATATATTACACCCAGACACCGAACAAACACAAGTGTTCATCGCACGAATGTTTGTCCAGGGTGGGGATCGAACCCACGACCTTTGGCGTAAGAGGCAGGGTCACTACCAATTGCGCCATCCGGACAGTCAAGTATAATATGGTCTAAGATGTAGCACGATTACCTAGAAGGTACCTATTCACTCGCGCTTTGAAAACCCCCAAATTGTGTCTTTTATTGTGCACTAAATTGCCAGCAGATTCGCTCGCGTGGAATTTGGTTTGCCACATAGTAGTCAATGTCACTTTCCATCTCTCCAACTAGACTAGAAAGATAATGAAGCAAACAGACACATTCAATCATTTTTAATTTATAATAATAATATACTATGGATTCTGGAGTGAGGATCATCATCGTCAGCCCATTTAAGTCCCCACTGCTGGGGCACGGGCCTCCCTCAATCACATGAGGGGTAATTGCCATACTCACCACGCTTGGCAGACGGGTTGGCGAGGGTTTTGATATAAATGCAGAGTTTTCCTTCTCTGGGTGCTGATGATCATGTCAGCAGCGAGTGGGAGTGCGATGATGGGAGTGAGGATAATGAAGGCCCAATCTGAGGAAAAGTTAACAGTGAACTAGTGAATCTTGGTGTATATGGGTGGCGGCAATCGCTTACCATCAGATCCGTCTACTCGTCGCCGCTGATTTTTTATTAAACCGTGGTATCACTCAGGTCGAGCCGACCCATTTATGCCGAAGAGTTTAAACAATCCAACGGTTGTATTACACATTTTTTATGTGTTAGTTGGCAGACGTGGCGTTGGGGCGGAAAGGTCCTCGAGTGGAGGCCACGTACAGGAAGTCGCAGCCACGGCAGGCCTCCTACAAGGTGGACCGACGATCTGGTGAAGATCGCGGGAATCCATTGGATGTGGGAGGCACAGGACCGATCTGTGTGGAGAACATTGGGGGAGGCCTATGTCCAGTAGTGGACGTTTATTGGCTGAAATGATGATGACGATGATGAAGGCAGACAAGCTGATAATCACCTAATGGTAATCGATTGCCGCCGCCCATGGACATCCGCGACACCAGTGGATTCACAATTGCGCTACCAACCTTAAACCCCCATTTCCCACGGATCAGTCCTCAGGTACCTTAACTTCTTTTTCTGTGAGGCCATGGTATCATTCCGGTCGAGCCGACCCATTTATGCCTAAGCGTGGCTCTCCCACACATTTTAATATTTATTTTTTTATTTGGGATAACAACAGCATATTGCAATTTCAATTACAATCTTACTTAATACAATTTTGAAAGCTAATTACAGTTATTCACGTAACATTCTCAATTTATTAAGTCTGATAATGAAGATACACATAGTTTTTACATTATACCTATTTATTTTCCTAAGTTCAAACCGACACAAGCTATTTCATACATTCATACATAGTACTATGCAGGTATCATCATCATCATCATCATCATCATCATCAGTTGTTCGCCGCTGTGATCTATTTATGGCTTCTCGCATCCAGCTCTTGCCAGCCATCCTGCGCAGATCGTCCCCCCACCTAGCCAGAGGGCGCCCTACATTACGCTTGCCAAGACGCGGTCTCCACTCTAGAACTCGTTTACCCCATCGGTTGTCGATTCTGCGGCTAATATGGCCAGCCCACTGCCATTTAAGCTTGCTAATCCGGTGAGCAATGTAGATGACTTTGGTTCTCTGCCGGATCACCTCATTTCGGAGAGAGACGCCGAGCATTGCTCGTTCCATAGCCCGCTGAGCGACCTTTAACTTGTGGACCAGCTGTACCGTAAGTGTCCACGTTTCGGCTCCGTATGTCATGACGGGTAGGACGCACTAATTGAAGACTATTGTCTTTAGGCACTGTGGAGGTATGAATGCATGAAACAACATGCTAGTCCGAGCCGATTATAATGACTTAAACAAATTAATTAAAATATAACAAGCAAACCCGCCAGCAAAACCAGTACAAATAGTTTAATGTATTTCATATGCCAGCATGCCGACCCACTCGTCTTTTAATAGCCCTAATACAACATTCTTATTTGTTAGTTCATACTTTGTCCTTATTTCAATACTTTACAAACTTACTTAACCTCTGGCTTTACAACTTTGGACTTTATCATTAAAGCTGTAAAGGTGGGAAGCAAAGCAACGTAGGCTTCGTAAATAAGCCTAAGTCACGAAGCAAAATTGCATTGGTTAAACAATAAAAAATATTGTTTAATGCTTGCTCCACTGACGAGGAACTCGTGTTTTCTGTTTGTATTGTTTTATAGAAATGAGAGCGTTTGAAGGTCAAAATGCAGTATGGAATGGAGTTACTTCTTGTTCCGGATCTCAATATATAATCATGTAAGTCATTCCATGGTTCCGGACCTGGAAAGTTAAAAACGGGACCCCTATTAGGTTCATTTGTGCTTCAACATGGTCGCAGCCTGTTTTTACCCGACTACAGCGAAGCAAAAAGGAGGGTTATGATTTTGACCTGTATGTATGTATGGTTGTACATCTGTTCCCTCATAACTTCTAAACTAGTTATCATATTTAAACTAATGTGTCGTTAGAACCGTCTTGATTGTATTCTGGTTATAGGCGACATGACGTCACGTTATATTTACTACTGCGCCCTCCCAGCGCGACTTAGAGTAAGTAGGTAACTAAAAAAAAATGCTTGAACGTGTGGGATATCAAATGAAAGAGCTTTTTTAGCACATTTCAAATATGTAATTTTATTCACATAACTTAAAATATGTTAAATGAAAATAAAGTTTAAAAACTAAAACCCGACTACATAAAAACACGCTCTAAAAAGTACGGAACAAGAAAATTAACTTTTTTATATATACTAAATGGGTTTGCATTTGACCTCATCTCACCTGATGGAAAGTGACAATAAGCTCTAAGATGTAGCGTGCTTACCCAGAAGAAGCCTATTCACTCTCGACTTAAAGACACCCAAATTGTAGCTATCAGAATTACAGAAGCCGGCAAGCTTCTGCTAAAATATGACTCAATTAAACTTTATTTTTATTTAACATATTTACAATAATATGTTTAATGTTTACTCTTTCATACTAGTTCTCACACGTATTCTTCTCGCACATTCATTCTTCATACTGGTTCTTTCTTTCATTCATCTTCATTCTCTTTTTGGGGCCGGAAAAGACCACAATTACCTACTCTACTATTTTTTTGTTTTGGCTTACTGCCTAAGGAGTAATAATTGTACGTGTAGTATTTAATAATTTTAACATTGCTTCTTGCTAACTAGTTAAATTTATCAACCTATTACTTAATTTCATCTTGCTTTAATTATCTATAACTTACTTCACATATGTATACTTATCGCAACTTATGTTACTTAATCTTATCCTATAAGTTGTTAGTACCATTTAATGACTGCTGCCTTAGCAGTCTTAGGTCGGGCCTCAAAAGTTAGTTATACAATCGCTCACCATCAGGTGATACATCTGCTAGTCTGTCGCCTATAAAAAAAACAATACTGTTATTTTCCTTATTTGTGTGATTCAACTGTAAGATTTTTAAAAATGCAAGAAAGCTCACTCAAATTTAATCACAATTACCCGTGAAGTTCAGCATTTAATATATTTTCACTTTTATCATTTAAATACAATCCTCAATAATTCAAGAATTCAGTGACAAAATAAACTCAGGCGTCGTAAAACCAAAATCAGATTTCAAAGAAACTCGAATAAAGCCTTAGGGACTCGAAGGATTCACAAAAGGTTGAAAGAACAAACGTTCCGAAAATATTTTTACGATCCATACAAAAAGTGTGTATGTATCCATACAAAAGTACGTATTGCAAGTGCGAGTGCGTAAGCGCATTCTGTTGTCGCCTAAACCACAGTTAATGGAATGGCAGTTGGGAATATAAATTGTAAGCTGTAACACGAGGTCAAATCAGGTGACATTGAAGTTAAATCAATAAGATTTTGTTTCGCACAATAGAAAATAATACAAGCCTGCAGAAATTTGTACTGCCCAGGCCTCTTAAGACAGGTCTTTGCAAAATACCAGCCCCACGGGAACCTCGCATGTCCGTGGCAGGTGCTGGGTGGATACCTTTTTAAGTGCCAACATGCGGTAAACAATGTTTAAAACATTTTTGGTACTTAAATAAATAATTTCTAATTTCTCAATTGGTACCTAGTTAAAAAAAAACATAAAAAATAAAAAGTATACACTTTCACACCATTTAGTCTTATTGTGAACGGATACCTCAACACTATTGCGCATCTGATGTCCATTCTGATGAATTTCATTGTAACCCTTCTTTGTGCATCTATCTACGAGTATGTATTAGACTATTTTACACAATTATTTTTCCTACTAAAAGCACAGCTAAAAGTTTGTGAAAATTAGTTACTCGCTGTTAAATACAATAGATTACTTACTGTTAAAACACGACAAAAGTACGTTGCTGTACTTCCCTTTTCTTAACTGTGGCTAAGGCGGTGTTACTGGTATAATTTACGGTTTTCTGGCATTTATCGTTCTATGTCAACTCGCGTCGATCCGTTTTTATGCGCGTGAGCACTGTGAATCATTTTGGTGGCAAAGACTATGAGACAGATGTGGCAGAAGCAGCGAAGTAAGAGTATGTTGCCTACAAGGTTATTTTAAGGGCTCATTTTATTATGTTGTTATATTTTATAGTTACAAATAGTAATTGTGTAAAAAAGTGACCTATGACCGTCCACTATTGAACTTAGGCTCCTTAAAGGCATGTATCCCTTGTTTCTGCGTAACATATTTAAAAAATAAGGAAATACTTATAAAGAGACTCTTTAGGTTTTTGTATTATTTAATTGTAGTTTATGTGATTGTCACACGATTTTTAAAATACGAGAGAGATTTCAAATAACGAGCCTTGGCGAGTTTTCGATAGCATTATTTATATTAGCGAATGTGAAAATCAAAGGGAATCACTTTACCTTTATTTTTAGCAGTATTATAAACTAACCTTGTTGTCACGGCAATACTTATAAAAACTGTTGCTTATGTGAAAAATCGCATCTTAAACAGAATTATTTTAATATTTTATAAAGTTCGATCGAATCAATAAAACCCAATTAATTGTACTACCTACATAAAAAATGTTCCAGATGAATTAGTCTTAAAAACTTTCGAAAAGCCACTTCTGTACGCCAGTTTTTTACACCGTCATACATTTTAGCCTCTGCCAAAAGCTTTCAAAATACGAGATTAATCCATGTCCGTAACATTTAAGATACGTGAGTTTACGACGCGTCAGAAAACGAAAAATTCTAATTTATTTATCGTCTCAATGATTTTTACGATGCACCTAATCCAGTGATTGTTGTATTGTAGCCAAATTTATCTGATTGTGGGGTCCACCGTTATATTATTTTATTATCTGAATCTATTATGATATTTAGTATACTATTGTGTGTGCCTATTCGGTTTTATGGGAACATTAGGTGTTACATTTGTATGGAATTTTATGTGGAGCAGTTGTTGATTCTGTATATTGTGAGTCAATAATTTTATAGTCCTAATGTTGAATACATAAATAATCATTTATTATTATCTATGCTTTTGATGGGTCAAAAGCTAAATTAAATAAAAGGTACACCAATTAGTCTAGACGTAGTGACGTACTCATAAGTTATCGAGAAAAGTGACGCTCTAAATTAATAAAGTGTGAACCGTGGGAGACTCTAGCTTCGGCAAGAATAGGCCGGCTGGACCTGGACTGATACCACCGGTTTCACAGAAAACCTGGTTCAAGCAAGCGTCTGTGCTGTGTTTTGCTGAGGGTACTGGATGGCTCAATCCGAAGAGAGGTTCAAAGGTTGGCGGCGCACTCTTGACACCACTAGTGGTGCAGGTGTCCATGGGCGGTGGCATTCCTTGTCCATCAGGTGATTTACCTGCTCTTCTGCTAGCTACCTACCTTCTTCTTCTTTCTTAGTCAGTCCCTCAAGTGTAGAGAGTCGCGCCCTCTCCTTTTATCAGCGACTAATTGTCGCCAGTTGTCGCGATCTTGCTACCAACCTATCAATAAAAAAATATAACCAATAAATATTTGGTCAGCAAAAAAACCTATTTGCACAGGAAGTACGATCAAATCCTGCGAATTTGGGTCCCAATATCGTAAAACGTTAACGGCTTAATAACTAACTAATTAGGTTGGCGCAGCGACCCAAAGTGAGCGATAATAAGAAGGTCTCCGATAATAAGAATCTCCGTTTAGGTCGGTCCCGCGCCACCAACCGCCAGAAGTCCGCGCAAATCCTTTTCGACCTCGTCTCTCTAGCGGTACCTTGGACGGCCAACTGTGCTTCGACTAAATAATTAATATACACGGGACAAAACGCGGTTATTTTTCTTTTGGCCTTCGACCATTTGGCCGTTCCAGGTACGCTCTTTTTACTGCACGATCCTCTTCCATTCTCTCGAGAAATATAACGCTTTAATAATCTGATCAAATTAAATTGCCCATATTTCATGAAACCATCGCGCATTTTATGAACCGAGCAAATCTACAATATAGCCACGTACATACATGTATAAAACATATCATTTTGTATCGATAAAACAAAAGTAACATTATTAATAACATTTAACAAAGACGTTATTATTTCCATTCCGACGCTCAAATTGAAACAAAAATACATTTTCTCGCCAATTATATTTGCGAATCGCAATTTTACGAGCTCCTGTCACAGTGTAAAATTACAAGCGTAAAGATCAGACGATGAAAAACGTCACTGTTCAAACGGTAGTTGATTGAACAGTGTCTTTTTTCATCGGTGAGAGTTCTTTCCTCAAAAGTCAGCAACGTATGTGTGATGCCTCGGGTGTTAAAAATGTACTTGGCCGGCATGAATTTATCTTAGCTTTTCTGCTTGCTTATAATGTAAAAAAGCAGATTCCCGGTTAAGGCTTTAAAAATAGTAGTGCAATGATTTGTCCCAGATATTTTTTAAAGCTTTTTAAGCGATGTTCCTAATTGTAGATCAGTTACGCAGTCCTTATTGGAAGTTAGCTAATGTGTGATGACTGCCTCAGTGGCGCAGTGGCTTAGTGGGCTTGAAGCGACGGCTGCCTAAAAGGTCCCGGATTCGATTCCTAGGCGTACCTAAGTTTTCGGTAAAGAAGTTCTTAGTGTTAGCCCAGGAGTCTGGAAGTAGGCTATCTTGTACCCCCGTGCCTCAAAGAGCACGTTAAGCCTTTGCTCCTGCACCCGATCCCTCTCCGGTCGTGTCACCTTGGTGTCCCATCGGATAATGGATAAGGGAATAAAAAGTGCACTTGTGTTTGAGCACACACTTGATCACTGTAATATATCCTGGGTACGTGGCTGATAGCTTAGATTGCACGCCGTAGCCGTAATCAGTTGGAGGATATTATTATTATTTTTGTAATACACAATAGGGCAGGGCATTTTAGTGGTTATCTATAGTAAATGGTTACCCAAGATACAGGCTAAGCCTGTTATATTCATCACTTATTGGACAACAGATCTCATGTTTTAATTTTAAGTACACACTACCTTCAAATGTAATACGTCTAAGTAAGATTGTTCAGACAGTAATAAAGCATTTTTTATAAAAAAAAAACTGTTATAAATGGTCTATCTCTGAACATTTACTTAATTTTAACCACTTGTTCTGCAAATTATTCTGAACAACATATATGCTTCATGAAAACTATAAAGTGACTTTGTTGTTGCAATCACAACGTTTTATCTATCGATATCTATATTTTTTAATCAATACGCAATTTTAAGTTATTTATCAATAAAGTCAAAGTTAAAAGTACATGTGAAGATGCTGTACTGTGGTTGAACGAACTGTGTCAATAATTTTAGTGTTAACGTGTAAAATCAGCCCGGCGAATTATCGCCACAACACAGATGGGAGTAATGTGTTTCTTACTTAGGGTTACGTTGTGTTGTGTAGTTTCTGTACTAATGTGCATCTAATGATATAAAAATTATATTGAAGTTATTGAATCTTCGAAGTTAAATAACGACCTAATATCTCAGACTCTGCACTTTTTGGTAACAAAATAATGGTCATCATTCATGACAGTCACGGTAATGACTGGTTTATACAAGTAGTGCAAGCTAGCGTATGAATCAGCCTGCAGAGCTTCACTGCAGTAAGAAAGAAGAAAGAAAGAAAGAAAATATTTATTATTATAGACATCAGAACACAGAACTTATAGCAGTTGTAAACAGAACACAATTTGCCACAAACAGAAGACAAAACATAAAACTATTAAAAATACATATAAATAAAAACAAAAGGAAAAATAAAACAAAAATATATTCAATCATGTCCAGACAGTGCCAAATGAATATTATGGTGTGTTACGACGTCTAGTATAAATGGCCCTCACTCAGCTTATGTCACAGCCCAGACAAAGGCCATGACGCTGGTTTTCAGAGAGACCTGCTGAACAAGTGCCACGTACGCTTGTCTAGTGTATTTTGTGTACCTAACGTGTATGTGTGTAATGTGGGTATATAATAGTAAAGTAAACAGGAAAGGTACTGTTACTCAGACATGCTTTTATTTATGCTTGAAGCATTCTATTTTTGAGCAAGTGCTACTAAGTAGCATGTGTGGACAGACGTGCTACTAATGAGCATGCTCAAAACACTCCAATCGTTTTTGAGCATGCTACCTGTAGTGCAGGTGAAAGGCTTAGCACGTGTAAACAGGTTTGCTTATTTTTAAGTATGCTAATAGATGGCTAATAGCATAACTTATTGATAGCAAATGTGAACAGTTCATTAAGCATGCTTTTATTTCGCCTGCTTTTTGAGCATGCTACAAATGAGCATGTGTGTCAGTAGCCTAACTAGCAGTATTTGGACGTCACATACGAGTAACTCGCACGAGCGCGCTAGGAAGTAGCTTACATGACAATCCGAGTAACTGGCTACAAGCTAGGTAGTTCGCACTGTATTGACCAGTCTTTACGCAATGACTGGTGAGTCTTTGGGCCAAAAATCAATCGCGGGTCGGACCAAAAAAAATCTAAGTAATTTCAAAAAACATAAAAAATTATAATAGCGCAGTGTAAATAGTAAAGTAAAGTATCATCTTATATATTGTCCCACTGCAGGGAAAAGGCCTCCACCATAGAAATCAAGTTATCGCTACTATATGATGGGATTAGGCTTAATCACCACGCTTGCCAAATGCGGAATGGTGATCACAAACCCGAGCTATGTTCGGAAATTCGAAAACTACTTTTCGCTCGACCCGGTAATCGAACCCAGGACCCCGAGATAACGGCCTAGTACTTAAACCACTAGACCAATAGAGCGTAACGGTCTTATCGCTGAAAGCAATTTCTACCAGACAACCTTCCTGATAGTAGAGGAGGGGTAGGTGGTGCAATATTGAAAAAGGAAATAAAAGTATACTGTATATATATTAAAATGTATAATCATCATCATCATCAGCAACCCACACTCGTCCACTGCTGGTCATAGGTCTACCCTAATGCACGCCACTGCTCCCGATTTTCGGCCACTCTCATCCAGCCCACACCAGCCAGCCTTCGAATGTCATCATCCCATATTGTCGCAGGGCATCCTACACTACGCTTACCGAGTCACCGACATAGCCCACCGAATTAGCAAACTGAAGTGGCAGCGGGCTGGTCATATTAGCCGCAGAACTGACAGCCGTTGGAGCCGTAAAGTCCTTGAGTGGAGACCGCGACTCGGTAAGCGTAGTGTAGGAAATGTATAATACTAATACATAAATAAACACAATAGTTTAGTTAACTCTGTTAAACCATTTCGTAACATTTGATAAAAAACAATTTTATTTTATCATAACGAAAAAGAAAAAAAAAATGCTTTCAGCATTTTTAACCCTGAACTTAGGGATATTAACCGTTTTTCATTTCATAAACTTGATATAAGCTGTTTTTACAGCGTCAATATTTTTTACACAGCTCTGGGAGAGTTTCAGACTGAAGCATCGTTTCAGGGGCATAAACGAGCAAACGGAAAACAGGGCAAGAGTGAGTTGGTAATATTATATAAAGTTCAGTTCATCATTCATCATCATCAGCCCATTTAAGTCCCCACTGCTGGGGCACGGGCCTCCCTCAATCACATGAGGGGTAATTGCCATACTCACCACGCTTGGCAGACGGGTTGGCGAGGGTTTTGATATAAATGCAGAGTTTTCCTTCTCTGTGTGCTGATGATCATGCCAGCAGCTTTACCTTAGTCGCCTTTTACGACACCTCGGTAAGAGTGAGGGTGGCCTATTCTACTCTGCCGGGGACCACACCGCATCGGCATCGCACGGCAAAGTTCAGTTAGGTACCGATTACTATTTTCTCTTACAGAAATTATTTGTCTTATTGAACGACTGTTTTTTAAGCCAATTTATTCAAAGAATTAACTTATTGATTCCCATATATTTTTTTTTATGTGGTTGGTGGCAGACGAGCAGACGGATCACCTGATGGTAAGCGATTGCCGCCGCCCATGGACACCCGTGCCACCAGTGGGGTCACAAGTGCGCTGCCAACCTTTAAACCCCCTTCCCGTGGATTGGGCCTCCGGTACCCTCACTCAGGCAGCGAAACAAAGCGCAGTGCTGCTTCACACCGGTTTTCTGTGAGGCCGTGGTATCACTGCGGTCGAACCGGCCCATTTGACCTATTTGACTGACCGGATGGCGGAATTGGTAGTGACCCTGTCTCTTACGCCAAAGGTCGTGGGTTCGATGCCCACCCTGGACAAACATTCGTGCGATGAACACTTGTGTTTGTTCAGTGTCTGGGTGTAATATATGTATTTAAGTATATATTTGTGTTCCTCTGTTGTCTGATATCTGTAACACAAGTGCTTAATCTACTTAGTACGGAATCAGGTCAATGTATGAGATGTTGTGAGAATTATTATTATTATTATTCATGCCGAAGCTTGGTTCTCCCACGGTAAAAATTAGTATTGAAAAAAGAATTTTGATTATAAAATTTAATCTTATGTCATAGATCGCCTGCGGTGTTTTCGAACGCTACGACCTGCAATCCTTCAAAAAAAGAGCACTCCTTTTTAAAAATTGTGTTGTTTTATGTTGCAGGTGTCCATGGGCGAAAGTAATCACTTACCATAGATTAATACGTCTGCTTGTCTGCCTCCAAATTCATAAAAAATATATCTGTAATTTTTTTTTTCCATATTTTACCATATGTTCGCGGAGGCGCGTACGTAGACTGCTTTCGTACGATTATGCGCAAAAGGGCTGCCTCGATAGCGCGGCGGACACGGGCCAGCGGCAACAGCCTCCTTGTTGTTATAGCGGACCGGATAGATGGTCCATTTTTGGGACACTGGAGGTCCTTACACACTCCTGTCCCCATTAATAATAATTGGATATAGTAACATAGTTTTTAAGCACCAAAATGTTACTAACGAATTTGTATGGATTTATTTATCTGCAATAAAAGCTTAATAAAAAGAATTATATTTTACTAAAATGTCGACATATTACTTTTTTTTATTTAATAAATTGAATCCATTTTGAGAAATCACGCCGGAGAAAATATTTTGATTTAACGAGGATTTAGGCATAATGTTGACTTAAACATAAATAAGCATTAGTAATATGATAACAGGTAACAGCCTGAAATCCTTATAATGTGTGAAAATATCACCGACTAAATATATATGACTAATATATATGAATATGACTGACCGGATGGCGCAATTGGTAGTGACCCTGCCTCCACCCTGGACAAACATTCGTGCGATGAACACTTGTGTTTGTTCAGTGTCTGGGTGTAATATATGTATTTAAGTATATATTTGTGTTCCTCTGTTGTCTGATATTTGTAACACAAGTGCTAAGCTACTTAGTACGGAATTAGGTTAACGTATGAGATGTTGTGAGAATTATTATTATTATTATTATCTTTTTATTTCTGTTCTCAGCTTGTAGCTGGTATTATAGAGACTAGCCACGGGCATCAAGGCCAAGTTACTAGTCCTTTTTTACGCTGAATTTATTATTATTATTATTATCTTCCTTAAAACGTGTTTAAGGATTTCGGGCAAAGTCATGGTAGTGTAGTCAGACTATTAAATAATGATGGAAGACTGATTCATCCTCATTTTTCTAGAAACTCTATCGGGGATCACCAAAAAGTATAACTCCAAAAATCTAGACACTTCCAGTTGGCCACAAAAAAGGCAATAATCTTGAATGGGGTCTGAATAAAACATAACATATTCACAATAGGGTTCCCTAAGCGGGATATTAAAACGGGACACGACCGTAAAGTTGCTGAAAACAGACGTATAAAATATAAAATGTTAAATTAGGCAGTCCTAAGGCTTAGTCAAATTGCGGAGAAAGCTGTGATTTTATAAAAACGTCAGGTTTTTTTGCAAGGTTTTTTTATGATTTGATAATTACATAAGGGTTTCGTCATCATCGTCCAGCCCATTTAAAGTCCCCCTACTGGGGCACGGGCCTCCCTCAATCACATTGGGGTATTGCCATACTCACCAACGCTTGGCATCGGGTGACGAGGGTTTTGATATTTTCCTTCTCTGTGTCTGATGTGATCATGGCCAGCAACTTTAACCTTAGTCGCCTTTCCGACACCTCGTAATAGTGAGGGTGGCCTATTTTACTCTGCCGGGGACCAGCACGGCATCGGTAATCGCACGGCAAAGTACAGGTTAGGTACCGATTCGATTTTCTCTTACAACAATTATTTGTCTAATTGAACGTCTGTTTTTTAAGGCCTAATTTAATTCCACAGAATTAACTTATTGATTCCCATATATATATATATATATATAATATATATAATATAATATATATATATATATTATATATATATATATTATATATATATATATAATATATATATATATATATATATATATATATATATATATATATATATATGTGTTTTCGGAACGCTACGACCTGCAATCCTTCAAAAAAAGAGCACTCCTTTTTAAAAATTGCCTTGTTTTATGTTGCAGATGTCCATGGGCGAAGGTAATCACTTACCATAGATTAATACGTCTGCTCGTCTGCCTCCTAATTCATAAAAAAATATATGTGTAATTTTTTTTACCATATTTTACCATATGTTCGCGGACGGACTGCTTCCATACGATTATGCGCAAAAGGGCTGCCTCGATGGCGCGGCAGACACGGGCCAGCGGCAACAGCCTCCTTGTTGTTATAGCGGACCGGATAGATGGTCCATTTTTGGGACACTGGAGGTCCTTACACACTCCTGTCCCCAATAATAATAATTGGATATACTAATATAGTTTTTAAGCACCAAAATGTTACTAACGAATTTGTATGGATTTATTTATCTGCAATAAAAGCTTAATAAAAAGAATTATATTTTACTAAAATGTCGACATATTACTTTTTTTTATTTAATAAATTGAATCTATTTTGAGAAATCACGCCGGAGAAAATATTTTGATTTAACGAGGATTTAGGCATAATGTTGACTTAAACATAAATAAGCATTAGTAATATGATAACAGGTAACAGCCTGAAATCCTTATAATGTGTGAAAATATCACCGACTAAATATATATGACTAATATATATGAATATGACTGACCGGATGGCGCAATTGGTCACTACCCTGCCTCCACCCTGGACAAACATTCGTGCGATGAACACTTGTGTTTGTTCAGTGTCTGGGTGTAATATATGTATTTAAGTATATATTTGTGTTCCTCTGTTGTCTGATATTTGTAACACAAGTGCTAAGCTACTTAGTACGGAATTAGGTTAACGTATGAGATGTTGTGAGAATTATTATTATTATTATTATCTTTTTATTTCTGTTCTCAGCTTGTAGCTGGTATTATAGAGACTAGCCACGGGCATCAAGGCCAAGTTACTAGTCCTTTTTTACGCTGAATTTATTATTATTATTATTATCTTCCTTAAAACGTGTTTAAGGATTTCGGGCAAAGTCATGGTAGTGTAGTCAGACTATTAAATAATGATGGAAGACTGATTCATCCTCATTTTTCTAGAAACTCTATCGGGGATCACCAAAAAAGTATAACTCCAAAAATCTAGACACTTCCAGTTGGCCACAAAAAAGGCAATAATCTTGAATGGGGTCTGAATAAAACATAACATATTCACAATAGGGTTCCCTAAGCGGGATATTAAAACGGGACACGACCGTAAAGTTGCTGAAAACAGACGTATAAAATATAAAATGTTAAATTAGGCAGTCCTAAGGCTTAGTCAAATTGCGGAGAAAGCTGTGATTTTATAAAAACGTCAGGTATTTTTGCAAGGTTTTTTATGATGTTGATAATTTACATAAAGGGTTCGTCATCATCGTCAGCCCATTTAAGTCCCCACTACTGGGGCACGGGCCTCCCTCAATCACATGAGGGGTAATTGCCATACTCACCACGCTTGGCAGACGGGTTGGCGAGGGTTTTGATATAAATGCAGGGTTTTCCTTCTCTGGGTGCTGATGATCATGCCAGCAGCCTTACCTTAGTCGCCTTTTACGACACCTCGGTGAGAGTGAGGGTAGCCTATTCTACTCTGCCGGGGACCACACGGCTGGGACGAACATAAAGGGTTATTTGAAGATTAAAACCTCTAAACCACTATTTTCCCTGGAATGGGCCTCCGGTACCCTCAGTGCTGCTTCAAGCCGATTTTCTGTGAGGAAGTGACATCAGGTGACTCGCGAGCTCGTTTGCCTCCCTTTCTCATAAAAATAAAAGTGGTATCGCTCCGGTCGAGCCGGCCCATTCTTGCCAAAGCGTGGTTCTCCCACGGTCAAAACATCTACACATCAATGAATACTAATCTGTCATATTTCTTCAAACAAATTCTCACTTTTGTCAAACTTGTTTGGTTCAATATAAATTGAGGACGCTTAGACCATACAGGAATCGAAGACAACCCACCACCTCCCATGGCCATACCAACACTATGGTTATATGAGAGATGTGCGCGGATATTGCGTGCCAGCCATGCGCGAACTCGCGCATCCTGGCGAAGTTCGCCTCCGAGGACACAAGGTCCGGGTACCAGATTTATGCTATGACTTTGACCTTCTATACGCGGCCTACACTCGAGGACCTTTCTGCCTCACCGGTCGCTGATTTCCTCGCAATGTGCCCTACCCATTGCCACTTAAGGCATGCAATTCTTTGAGCTACGTCTTTGACCTTGGTTCTCCTGCGGATCTCATCATTTCTGATATGATCACGCAAGGAGACTCAGAAATTTCCATTTCCATTGCTATCTGGGAATGGTGGATATGGTAGAATGAGTATGGTTGGTTTTGACCGTGAGAGAGCCACGCTTCGGCATGAATGGACCAGCTCGATCGGAGTGGTACCACGGCCTCACAAAAAACAGGCGTGAAGCAGCATTGTGCTGTGTTTAGCTGGGTAAGTGAGGGTACTGGAGAGGGGGGTAAAGGTTGGCAGCGCACTTGTGCTCAGCTCCACTGGTGTCACTGGTGTCCATAGGCGGTGGCAATCGCTTACCATCAGGTGATCCGTCTGCTCGTCTGCCAGCTATAACATAAAAAAAATACGCACATAGATTTGAAAAATCCAAATCCACACGAGCTCCTGTAAAGAAGGTGCTTCCTTATACACAGTGACTGACACACTATCATCGTTCAAAGGAAGTATTTTAATATAATCCCTATTTTAACCATGTGAGAGCCACACTTTGACATGAATGGGCACGCTTGACCGCAGCACTGTGCTGTGATTCGCTGCGTTAGTAAGGGTACCGGAGGCCCGATCCGGGGGATTGAAGAGCTGAAGGATTGAAGAGTTACTTAGGTTACTTTTTGGAAAACCGAACTTCATGAACCGGACCGAAGATACGGGTGACCTGCTGTCATACATAAATAGTATAAGAGCTAAACTCCCAAACCGCTTTCGTTAATTCTTCCTCGCACAAGGCGGAGTGGCCGATCGAAGGCCCATTAGTGCGCGAACTGGCCCCCAGGCCGCAAGAAACGGTTATACGTAGCCCATAGTCACAGTATAAAGATTCGTAGTGGCCCGATTTATGCACTTACAAAAGTCAACACTTTAAAATGAAGCAATACACAGATAGATAGATAGATAGATATACTTTATTGCACAAAAAAACTCAACTTAAAAAACTAGGCATTCATCATCATCATCATCAGCCCATTTAAGTCCCCAGTGCTGGGGCACGGGCCTCAATCAAATGAGGGGTTATTGCCATACTCACCACGCTCGGCAGACGGGTTGGCGAAGGTTTTGATATAAATCAGAGTTTTCCTTCTCTGGGTGCTGATGATCATGCCAGCAGCTTTACCTTAGTCGCCTTTTACGACATCCTCGGTAAGAGTGAGGGTGGCCTATTCTACTCTGCCTGGGACCACACGGCGTGGCATTACAGAAACTTAATAGTACAATTTCGGCGGTCTTATCGCTGGAAGCGACATATACACAGCTCCCCGAAATTACCCACCTCGATTCAATCGGCAAGCCTATTTGTATTTTGAACTGAAAGAATATTTTTAACCGACTTCAAAAAAGGAGGAGGTTCTCAATTCGACATCTATTATATGTTTTGTTTTTTTTTCATGTTTGTCCGCCGTTACTCTGCCATTCATGAACCAATTTAGGTGATTATTTTTTAAGTGGAAAGTAGAGAGTCCCGGAATTGGTACATTGATAAGGATATCAGAAATTTTCTGCGACGACATTTTTAAACACTTCAAATTACATTTTGTAACAGTACACTCGAGAAAAGGTGTTACCGAAGTCGGCGCCTAATCCCAGTTGAATAATTGAATGTTGTATTAAATTACAAGATAGTATTGAGCGTTGACCTCGGTAACACCTTTTCTCGAGTATACTGTTATAATAAATGTTATTTGAAGTATACATATAAAGTGTCAACAATATTATTTTACACTTTTTGGTTCCTGAATTTTAAAAAAATCAATCCATGTTATAAGATACGAGCGATCGCGATATTAGATTTTATGTTATGTGTTTTGTACCAAATAAAATAAATAAAAATAAACATCAATGTCAGCTAGAGCCACTTTTTTTATGTGATAGGTTGGCAGACGAGCAGACGGATCGCCTGATGGTAAGCGGCTGCCGCCACCCACAGACACCCGCGACACCAGCGGAGTCACAAGTGAGCTGCCAAACTTTTTTGAGTTTTTTCCTGTTTATCACCACCGAGTAGTTTTTTTATGTGTTAGGTAGCAGACAAACAGACGGATCACTTGATGGCAAGCGATTGCCGCCGCCCATGGACACTCGAAACAACGCTCTTACAAAACTCTCTTGTTACTAAAGAACTTTTACACTGTGGTTTAACGCTGCCCATGGGACTCACCCTATCGATTCGCGCGCAACTAATTTCGTTATAGCCAGAATGAATTAGGATTATGACTCTTGGACTATAATTATTGTCATGGAAAAATAAGTGCGCTATAATTAGTGTTGTGTTTGATAAATGTGGGCTTTTGTGGTTTGTGATCATTATGCTTTAAAACAAATTTATCGAAACAATTTCGTGAACATGGTTATTTGATTTAGTTTATCTTCAAAGGTGAGGCGAAAAAATTATCTCCCTTGCAATATTTCCATTAATTGAAATAGCGGAAGATACGGCACGTCCATTCAATTAGTGTGGTGTGGTCCCCGGCAGAGTAGAATAGGCCACCCTCACTCTTACCGAGGTGTCGTAAAAGGCGACTAAGGTAAGGACTGATGATCATGCCAGCAGCACCCAGAGAAGGAAAACTCTGCATTTATATCAAAACCCTCGCCAACCTAGACAGGTTGGCAGACGCCAAGCGTGGTGAGTATGGCAATTACCCCTCATGTGATTGAGGGAGGCCCGTGCCCCAGCAGTGGGGACTTAAATGGGCTGATGATGATGATGATGATTCAATTAGATAACTGAAAACGGACCTATTTGTTTTGATATAAGCGTAAGGGAGTCATCAAACGCTCTACGCGTCATGTCAAAAGAGAAAGTAGGGTCAAGAAAAACAGACATGTTCATGCACACAAATGTTTGTGACGTGCGGTTCAACCCCCGAACCCGCAACCCTTGCACCAGAGACAGCATTCAGTACCACCGATCCAAACGGGTCGTCAAATATTGCTACAACAACGTCTAATTTCCTAGGACACCATTTTAATTTCACAGTAGGGTTGTCAACAGACGTAGTCCCGCAAGTTTTTCCATAGAGCATAAATATGGCCCAATAAAAGTGGGTCCGAGCGGAAACGGGCCGGGCTGAATAAACTGCCCGCAAACGTGGGCAGTGGAGCGCACTGGAAGAAGGAACTTGGAATATTTTATAAAAAAAAAAATTGGTATTCTTCTTCGAAACACAAACAAGTGTCGCCGCTTACTTTATAGATAATAACGTGTGCCTTTTAAACAATAATTCGTAGATTCGACAATCGTATACACCTATTCCACCTATTACCTAAAATAAATAGGGTATATCTGTAAACACTTACATCCCTTTCAACTCGTGTTCTACTAACCATTCTGAACAACGTTTGTTTAATGACTTGTGGAAATTTCCATAAAAAAAAAACGTTACTTGGATGTCTACGCCAATAGGTCTATTTTAATAATTTAAATCTTAATTAGATAATGTTAGAGTGTATTTTACTTTGTTTCATTATGTAAATGTAAAAACCAATCAGAGGTCTTTGCGTGGCAAAACGTCACATAGTTTTTAACCAATCAATTCAGTCAAAATTTTGTACTGTATAAAGAGACTTAAGCTAAACACACGCCTTTGTAATTTTAACGTTATTTTGGAGTAAACCCAAATTGTTTAGTCCAAATCTTCTTTTATTTGTTTGCCCTAGCGCGAGCATGGTTATTTTGTGTGGGGAGAAAAATAATTTCGACGAATTTAGAAAAGTCGTAGATCAAAATGTACCGATGAAATTGCCATTTTTTTTCTAGAGAAAATAAGATGTTTAACTCCTTTAATAATTAAAAAGTCATCATACCATAGTTTTATTTTGATTTAAGATTTTATTTTAAGGTTTAATTAAATAGAGATAAGATATTATTGGATTTGTGATGCAGAAAATAGTCCTGATAATGACCCTTATTTATTTGGCAAAAACGTCGTTTTTTATGAATTATAGCTACTTAATAAAAAATATTTTTTTTTTCCTGAAAAATTATCCTACACGTTTCTTAACGTTGTCCATTAAAGCACAGTTAATTATGTAGAAGTAGAGTAAGAGCGATGGTAGGTCAGTGGTTCAGAACACGCTTTCCATGCGTACCGGGTTCGAATCCGAGCATGCACCTCTGGATATTTCTAATCGATTTGCGTATTTCTGCCATTAGCTCAGCGGTGAGGGAAAACATCGTGAGGAAACCTGCACGTTTCAGATAGTTGCTATAATCGGTCTGGTTTCCCTGTCAATGGGTTGCGAAAGTCAGACGGCAGTTGCTTCATTGTAATTATCAGACTCTCCAAATCAAGAATCATGGTCCAACCGTACCTAGAGCTCCAGATTGACTGCTATGGAGGCAACTGATAATAACACGCTTAGATGAGACAGGAGAGTTTATTGCTATAATTAATTAAGACGGAATTTAACACAAAAATTACTATGTGAGACAACATTATGTACTTACTTATATTTTACTCGACGTTTCGGCTACGTTACAGCAGCGACTGTATCCATAGGTTACATCTGGCTCGAAAGACGAGATGTTAAAAGTAGATTTGCATACCTTTGGTCTTATGGAAATCGAAAACACGAAACGCAGGTGCGTAGTAAAGTACTACTAACGCCATCTATTATAATTGTTCAGAACTAATTTTACTTAGAGGAACTAGTGACGCGAACACGTGGTCTAAATTAATTATAGGTAGTTATAATGCAACGCGAAAACCTAGAAAGTTTATTGGTCTGTTAACTGTTTTTTTATTTTTTTACAATAAGGCACAAATTTTGATACAATAAGGCGAACTTAATGCCAAGAAGCATTCTCTACCAGTCAACCTATGGGTCATGCAGAAAGTGCAGTGGTGCGGCGAAAGGAAATTTCGTAGTTATTAGTAAGGAAAAAAAAAGAAACACTAATATTAAATAACTACATTATATGCATGCCTACATATATTAACATATTTAAATAAATATATTATTAATAAGTACATTATAAATAAATACAATATATAGCTGTTAACAAAAAAGTAAAATACATAAGAAAAAAATACTACATATAATATGTTATTTATATACATATAAGCAATTAAGTCATACGGAAAGATTAGATGTCAAAAAATGCTCACGAACCCTTTTCTTGAATGAATGCCTATTCAGTGAGGTTTTAATATTAATAGGCAGCAAATCCCAAAGCCGTATTGCCTGCACGGTGAAGGAGTTGGTAACGAACGAGGTGTGGTTTTTTATTAAGTCTTGACTGTTACGTAATCGAAACCTGTGTTCAAAGTTTAGGCAGCCTCCCCAAAGTATGAGGTAGAACGGTAACTGCGGACAAGCTCTTGTTTTGTTTATTATTATTGTCTCTGGGAGACTTTGGGTGCTCCTATCATAGACAAAGAATTGTATAGACCTGTATAATGTCAAAGAGGATTTGATTCTGCTTTAAAAATAAAGTCCTTTCTATTTTGAAGTCACATATAGGATGAAATTGAATCGCTTTTCTATGAAAAATCTTTTGATGTACCTTTTGTAACATCATCATCATCATCATCATCAGCCCATTGAAGTCCCCACTGCTGGGGCACGAGCCTCCCTCAATCACATGAGGGGTAATTGCCATACTCACCACGCTTGGCAGACGGGTTGGCGAGGGTTTTGATATAAATGCAGAGTTTTCCTTCTCTAGTTGCTGATGATCATGCCAGCAGCTTTACCTTAGTCGCCTTTTACGACACCTCGGTAAGAGTGAGGGTGGCCTATTCTACTCTGCCGGGACCACACGGCACACATACATCATTTGTAACATATATCATTATATTCATTATTGTAGTAATAACATTTTATATGGCTGCCTTGGTAGTTAAGTAGCTGATGAGTTGCTCTTTTAAACGACGACCACTGCGGTTCCTAATTCGATTCTTGGGTCAGATACCGAAGTTTTCCTGTTAAGAAATTCTCAGTGTCTCTGGTTCTGCTGTTAATCTCTCCTCGTTTGTACCACACTGGTCAAACTAACGATTTCTTCGCAATATTTTGCCATAACACCTGAGCTAGTAGTAATTCATACGTACATAGATTTCAAAAATCCTATCCATAGCGGGAAGATTCTTTAACGATATTTTTCTCTCCGGCCAGCTAGTGATAGAAATAAGATTACTGGAATCATTATTATTATATAATTAATCATTTTTAATAAATTAGGCTTAGCAGCATTTATTATTGTATACAAATTGATTAGTATTGATTAATCAAACAATTGACAAGATGCTAACCACCTACTATTGTACACCTCGTCCTGCAGTTTATTAGTATTGGATTAAGTACTCTGTGACCTATGAGGGGAACCTAAGTAGTCATGCTCACTCAAATGTCTCTGAGGTGGTGGCGTTATGTGGCGGGTCATTACATTCCCTCTAATATGGTTGAGTGAAATGATGGCTGACACATACGTCATACTTGTGAACAGGTGCCACCTTTGGGGACTGGTCCGCTTCGGTTTACCTCATATTTAGCTTTTAATTTGCTTCATTCTATTTTGTGTTGCATTAGACTGTATAACTTGGTATGAGGATAATAAACCATTGTAAAAAAGTTGGCGATTAAAAAGAGTAGCTGGCGAGTTTCTTGCCGGATCTTCTCGACCAGAAACAACTTTCCGAGCCGGTGGTAGAATCGCATTATGTTTATTTATTTCTTTAGTATATTTTATGTATCAACCTATATATGTATTAACATGTAAATTATACATAAGTACTTATAAATAGTTTTAAGTCATTCAAATGTATGACGATTTGTAAGTGCTGTGTACAAGCCTATGCAAATAAAGAATTATTTGAATTGAATTGAAGAACCAAATAGTTTTTTTTTATGTGATAGGTGGCAGACGAGCAGACGGACCACCTGATGTTAAGCAATTGCCGCCGCCCATGGACACCCGCGACACCAGTGGAGGCACAAGTGTGCTGCCAATCTTTAAATCCCCCTTCCCCCGAATCGGGCCTCCGGTACCCTCCCTCACGCAGCGAAACACAGTACAATGCTGCTTCAAGCCGGTTTCTGTGAGGCCGTGTTATCACTCCTTAATTGGTGAAGGTGGCGGGAATCCATTGGACGCGGACGGCACAGGACCGTTCTGTGTGGAGAACAATGGGGGAGGCATATGTCCAGCAGAGGACTACTGGCTGAAATGATGATGATGATGAGATTTAAATTATAAGGGGTACATCACGTGCACTATAAATACACAACTCCATCCAAATATGAGCCTCCTTACGACGATATAAAAATCGAGGTGTTCACATTAATTTACGACTATCCGGATGGCGCAATTGGTAGTGACCCTGCCTCTTACGCCAAAGGTCGTGGGTTCCATCCCCACCCTGGACAAGCATTCGTGCGATGAACACTTGTGTTTGTTCAGTGTCTGGGTGTAATAAATGTATTTAAGTATATATTTGTCTTCCTCTGTTGTCTGATATCTGTAACACAAGTGCTTAAGCTACTTAGTGCGGAATCAGGTCAACCTATGAGATGTTGTGAGAATTATTATTAATATTATTTATTGCAGGTGCCAAAACTCCGACCTCCCGGCAAAAAATCTACCCACTGAACTAACATTTGCTTTTAGCAACTCTCTTCATTCGTCGTGAATTCATTATTTTTAGCTCCCTGTCTAAAACCTCCTAAGTCTTCCTACATTACCCGCGAGTCTGCGTGTTATGGTCATCTCACGCACATGCGCCACTCGCCCTCACTTTCATAACGCCCTACATTATCTAGTTAGCCGTATATTTAATAAACGTTAGATCTGTTTTATTTTCCTGGTCTAAGGAAATGAGGGAGGGCTTTCGTGAAGGTATTGCTTAGGTGTAAATAAAGCTCAGACTGTTTTTTTAGAGACAAATTTGGAGACAAACACGGACGTTACTGTGGACGTCAATGACACGTCATTTCTTGACTGACGCAGAAATAAATATTTTTGCGTCAGTTTCCGCTTACATATACAACGTGTAAAAATAAGCAATAATACTTAAGGGCGTGAACATATACCGTATAAAGACTTCACTACCAAAATATAAGCATCATCTGAGCAAAAAATCCCGACTGACGACCCGTTTGGAACAGTGGTAGTGAACGCTGCCTTTGGTCCAAGGGTTGCGGGATCGATCCTCGTACAGTACAAACATTTGTGTGCATGAACATGTCTGTTTGTATTGGTCTGGGTGTTTTCTATGTATTGTTAGTATGTATTTGCAAAAGAAAAGTATTAGGTATATGTATATATTTGTAATACCACTGTTGATTCTGATATCCGTGACACAGATGTTTGAGCTATCTATCTCGGAGTCAGATGAATGTATGTGATGTGAAATATTAATATATTATAAGCAGTTCCCCCGGATTTCGGCTAGCGATCGGCACATCCCTAATATTTTTTTTAAGCCGCCGCGCGCCCACTTTTGCTCGAGCGTTCGGACGGTTCACATCGATAGTAATTGCGTGGCGCAGGAAGTGACCTTGAACCCTAGGTATAGTCTAGACCTAAATCGTAGTGTTTTAGTGCGTTTGATTGTGACTAAGCCATCTTTTCTCTGTCGTAGTTAAATTTGTAAAATTCAAAATAAATAACGGTCTTGTTTAAATCAAATTGTTTTTTTTAATTCATTTTAATCTCATTAATAAAAATATATATATTTATTTAAAAAAAACAGCTGTTCGAGACATTATTGACGCGCGGATATTCTATTTAGTATGGAACAGCTGATTTTTTTTCGCTCATATTTTGGCAGTGAAGTCTTTACAAGGTTCACACCTTTAATGATAATATTTTACACGTTGTATAATTATTTAAATATTATTATATTATATATACATATTATGTAATAGGTTGCAGACGAACAGACGGATTACCTGATGGTAAACGCTTGCCGCCGCCCATAGACACCCATGGAATCACAAGTGAGCTGCCAACCTTTGAATCCCCTTTATGATTATTAAAGGAGTTACACATCTTATTGTGTCTAAAAAAATGGCAATTTCAAATACCTATTATTATTATTGACGTATGTATGATGAGAATATTCAAAAGACAATAACTTCATGTTCACATGAACATGACGGTAAATGGGTTTTTAAACAAAGACGAGTTAGTTACACCCATGACGCAGTAACATAGTAAATTCACGGTTACACCAAGTCCAATATTAACAATTTTGATTAAGCCTAAAGCTAATAGATATGCAAACAAAATAAATTTAGACAATACAAAACTGCCGGAAGCCAGTGGCGATAAATGCTGCTCAAAACTCACACAGTAAAATTCATTACATACATACTCAATAAAAATGGGCACCCTCATCAAAACCATAAAGAAAAGCGTATTCTTTTTGAAAGGAGTACAAAAATATTGAGAATTCACTCAATTATAAAATAATAAGGTTTTAACCTCATTGATCGACAGCACAACTCGAATTTCCTTCAAAAAATCACTTCGAAGGCCTCTCCAATGAGGAAATCGGCGCGTTCCAATTTTCGGATTCCTCCAGCCAAATCACGATGAGTTAGAGTTGTAACGGTATATCGATAAATGCTACGATGAACAAACATAACCTCACATTAACCGGGTGATGGGAACCAAGCCTATAAGTTACGAGGAGTTTCAGACTCAGCGTGAGTGAACCTACCCTGTCTAAATTTTGTGAGGGTGACTAGTCTCTTCATTTTAACTACCAGACTTCCAATAACCTAAACACCATGGTTCCAAGTGTACTTTGTGCTCCAAAGCTATCAAGCTTTTAACTGAAAATGACAAAATTAAAATCAAATAATTCTTCTAATTCTGCAAACATGCATAGGCTTCAAAATCGACATACATTTGAGTAATTTAAAACTATGTATACGTGGAGATGATGATTATATATTAGAATACGCAGACACGTGTACCTGCGAACATTTACATCCCTTTGACCACGTGTTCTACCTACTAACCATTATGAACAACATTTGTTCTATCACTTTTGGAAATGCGCATGAAAAAATTTCAACTTTTCATACAAAGTCGATCACGTGACTTGGTCATTTTGTATAAAAAAAATCGATGAATTTCAAAAAGTCGTTTAACAAATGTTGTTCAGAATGGTTGGTAGAACATGTGGTTAAAGGGATGTAAATGTTCACAGATACACCCTGTATATATTAATATCGACTTTTTGATGTGGTAGGTGGCAAACGAGCAGACGGATCACCTGATAATAAACGATTGCCACTGCCTATGGACGTCGGCATCACCAGTAAAAGTATGCTACCAACATTCAAATCTCTCTTTTCCTCTGATTGGACCACCGACACCCTTGCAAGTGTGCTGCCTACATTTGAACTTCGTTTTCTCCCGGATTGGGCCTCTGGTACAAAAAAAGAAGTAAAATATCTTAGAAATATCGATATTTGAATGCCCAAGCATCTCTATTCGCGTTATTATTTTTGTGGAATCTTAAAAAGGCAGGTTGAAATTTGCATGAATTACGTAATTTACACGATCTCTTTTCATTGACATTCTGGGCTGCACAAATTTAACAATCAAGTTTTTTTCCTCCCAAAAACGCCTCTAGATTTTGCGTGATTTTTCTCTGTGAAAAGACGGTTTATTTAAATTGTGTAGCAATTTCGTTGTTTGACTGTTTTTTTTATCAAGTTTGCGTTATGTGTATAGACAACATATTGATACAGTCTCTTTTTTTAGTAACGTGAGAATCGAATAAAAATATTATTTTAACAGACTGTAATAATCGAAAATGTGTTTATCTATATAACAACACACTTTATATAAAGTGTGTTGTCACTTTTAATTGCTTTCTTAATTTTAATTTAGTTTAACCCCTAGGAACTTCGTTAATCCTTCCTTGTTTTCTAGTTTATTTCGATTTTAGTTAGGAAAAAGTTATTTTGCTATTCGAGGCCAACAAAAATCTATGAAAATCTTGGAATGTACAGTTACAACTATAACCACTTTATCTACTAACGAAATTAACAGTAGGTATTCTGAAGGTAGGACTAAAACACTCCGCGTGGGTGGTGAAAACAAATGTGATGTTTTCTTTTATGTCATAGGTGGCAGACGAGCAGACGGATCACCTGATGGTAAGCGATTGCCGCCGCCCATGGACATCGCGACACCAGTGGAGTCACAAGTGCGCTGCCTTTATACCCCGGATTGAGCCTCCGGTACACTCACTCACGCAACAAAACACAGCACAGTGCTTCACGCCGGTTCCTGTGAGGCCGTGGTATTATATATCACTCCGGTCGAGCCGGCCCATGCATGCCGAAGCGTGGCTCTTCCACGGTTATTTGTGCAGTGAAGTGCCACGAAGTGATGCTAATAATGAGAATCGTTGAATTGTATGTGTGTCGAGTAAGTTGTCACGTGATAACTTGCTTCTCTACTCTATTAGGTCAATATAGTTTTAGAACACGCGATTATGTTATTTATAATAAATAATAATAAAAATATTAAAAAGTTACTTGACATTGGCAAGATACCTTCGGGTAGAGCCATATTATATAAAAAATGAATTTAACAGTAATCAATAGTTAAATTCTTGAATTCGTACAACCACTCATAAAACCTGAATTAGTACACAATAATTTTCGTTTTTTTTTCGAAACTAGAACAAACCAAAGAAATTATTAGGTAAACTACAGCACAGTTTTTTGCTGGTTTCTCCATTTATAGGGACAAACTTTGAAGGGAACTACCGGAAACTATAAATAACTGAAAGAAAGTTGAGAATAAGTAAGTAACAACCGACGGTGGTAAGAACATTAGCCTCTTTACAAAATGAAGTAATTTGCTTTTAGAAATGAAAATAACAAAAATGCACTTTTTACTTCGCTAAAACGATACCAAATAACATTAAGGGCCTTTTTCTACTATGAGTCTCTTCTTTGAGGATTTATTATAGCGTCGTGGTGGTCCATGACCTAGAGATTGTGACTGCTTAGTGTTAAAATAATAAATAAGGATACGTTTCTTCCATAGCTAATGATTTATTTTTATTAGTTATTGTCTGATCCTGTCATAATGGAGAAAAGAAGGAAGGATATTGCTGCTAGAATACCGGTAACCAAGACTGCATTCGCAAGTAGGCAGTTCAGCAAGCGAGCAGCTCAACTATATAATCTACTTAATAAAGAGCTTGGAATATATAGTAAACTGTACTACGAATGCAAAAAAGAAATAACGGATTGGCTAAAACACAAAAATTATGACGAGACTGAAGAATTAATTAGGTTTTAGGCACGTTAGTAGATTACAAACACATACATAAACACACACACACACACACGCACACACACACACACACACACACATGCACACACACGCACACATGCACACACACGCACACATGCACGCACACACACACATACACATATATAAAAGTATTGTATTGTACCGTCTAAGTTACCTATAGAATATAGTAATAATAATATGTGTACCTATCCCTAAAATGTATGTAAAGAAAGGAAGAGCGGTGGCTCCTGACACAGGCATCTTTTGCTTACAAGGAGTAACCTGCCACAAAGATGTATGTTTGTACACTTTTATTGAAATAAACAATATTTTATTTTTATTATTTTTATTTATTTATAATCTATAGTGCCAGGGAAGCATTGTTTATTTCAAAGTGCAAGGGAATGTAAGTATTATAACAAGACTGCGTACCTAAATAAAAGTCAGAGTAAGAAAGTTGTGTTGGGGTTCTGTCTCACTTTAGTCAGTCCCTCACTGCTGAGGATCATGACTCCATTTATAACCGTCAACCAGTTGCCACCATCGGTCCTGTTCTGTAGCTTGGTGGAGTGCTTCACTAGGCAGGTATAATTAGTTCTTCTGCTATTTGGTCCGACCATCGTTTGGAACTTCTGCCTCCAGGTCCTTTACCTACCTTTCTTATTTTTTTTTACTTTATGTGTGGGTTAGATCAGGTAAAAAATGCACAAATCAAATCTCCCAGATCCAGAATTATTTTCGATGCTGACTGCATATTCTGAAAGCGCATTTTCTTTTGCCACTTGATTCGGACTTAGCAACCCTTGGTTTTAAACATGCCATTCTAAAACATAATTTTTTTGTGAGGTATCGAGGGCCTAAAAGTTTGTGGTCCTAAAAGCTTGTAGTCCCAGAAGCTTGTGGTCCCAAAAGCTTGCGGTCCCAAACAACCAACGATTTTCGCGTCTTAGTAACACACCGTCCCACCCATTAAAACCGTGCATAAGTCCACCATTTACGTCGATAGCATCGCTGACAAAATTATTAAGTCATTTAAACGTCGCAAAGGTCGCAGGGACTTATCTGTGGTGTCATCGCACTGGCCTGCGCACGGGCATGACTAATGAAGCCCTGGGGAATTAAAAGCCTATTCGTGGCCTGTGACGCTGAGGGAGCATATACTACAAAAATGATCAACTCAATCAGTACGCTTTTGACAGAACTATCGTGGTCAGCATGCAGTCGTATTACCGGTAGTTATGCTTCCCACAATTTCTTGCCATTTCGACGTGTTGGTAGTCAGTTTGCACTTAAACAAAGGCTACAAAAAAAGGCTACAGTAACTGACTTCTTCTTTATTGCTTTCTTCCTTACTGAAGAAATTCCTTTACTGATCTGAACTGTCTGATCAACAAAGAAGTAAACGGCTTCTTCGTCTTTTCCCGTTGACCTTCCCCGCAACAACCAATTGTCCAAGTTTTCGGGCTGTCTCCAGGCGATATGATCTACAATAACTAACAACTGTATTGATATTGAATATTCGCCACTCGATAACGGCTACGGTGACCAAATCAACGCTCAGCCACGTACACAGGATACAGTGCTCAAGTGTGTGCCCAAACACAAGTGCACTCTATTCCTTTACCCTCATATGACAATGGGACACTAATGTAGCCCATAGAGGGCCAGAGCAAAAGTTAAACGTCCTTGCCGAGGCACGGAGTTACAAGACCGCCAACTTTCAGACTCCGGGCTAACACCAAGAATTTCTTACCGAAAATATAGCTACAAATTTTTGACCTGACCAGGAGATCAAATTTGGGACCTCTTGCGCAGTTGTTGCTTTAAAGTGCGACCCACTAACCACTGCGCCACTGAGGTAGCAACTTAAATAAAGTACTGACGGAATGATATCCTAGATCCGGTAGATGAAATGCAGGTAGTAGTTCTGTGTAACGATGTGTCAACGACGTCACCAAAATCATGGGACCACATGGATCTAAGCAGCTCAGGGCTGTATTATTGGTGTAAGGAAAAAAAGGCTACTCAGCAGTGGCTACTACCGGGCTAATGATTATGATGAATTTTATTGTAGAAATTGCCGTTACTTTTACTTGGATCTTGTTCGATCATCATCTTGATGACATCTATGGTGTAGTGGCTATGGCGTTACGCCCAAGCATGGAATGCCTCGGTTATTTTTAGGATCCCTCATGTTTTAAATCCCTAGAAGGTGCTGGGTGTCCCTTAGACCAACCTTTTCCCTGTATTGGGCATCTGGCACCCTCTCTCACTAGGCGAAACATAGCATAGGCGGTGCTTCACTCTGGTGTTTTGCGAGTCTGTGGTATCACTCCGGTATCAAGCTTGGATGTCCCACTTTTATAACACAGTGCACGTTGAAAAACATTACCTCAACAATTATTGTTTATCAAACTGTGGATACTCATCAGTTTGAGGTTCTGAAACCTGCAGGTTACCTCACGATGTTTTCTCTCACAAAGCTAGTTGTAAAAACACGCATACAAATAGTGCTAATAAAATGAAAGTTTGTACAAAATGTTAGGTCATAGAGGTCAAACGTTTGAAATATATTACCTATTAATATATACGTATGTGTCTTAATGATGATAAATTCAAGCTATGTAGATCCCAGTGATATGCAAAACAATTTGTTAATACTCTCACAGACGGAAGATTCTCAAATACACACGATACTTAAACTGCTCCAAATTCTATTGTGATACTTATCATTTCTCTCGATGACCTTTTCTTTTTAAACCACCGAATAGTACGTAATCTATTGAACTCGGGTCAGAGTCGTGATCTCGATGGTATCGATATGATCGGAGATCGTATCAGTTCCGAATCGATTCGGCCTTGATGCGATGAGCGAGATGTAGATTAATGGGTGGTTAGTTCGTTTTTGAGCGCATTAAGATTCTTTGGTTGTGGATTGTGTGGGCTTTTGTGTTGAAGTAATAGAGTGGCTGTCGTGGTGATGGGAAAGGTTGTAAGTGGTGTAACAGCTTATTGAGAGATAGGCATCTTTTACAATGTTCGTGTTCCTGTCAAAAGGGTTGTGAAGGTCAGACGGTAGTGTAATCGCATTATTGTAATTACCAGACGCCTCAAATCCTAAATCATGGTCTAAGCGTACCTTGGGCTCCAAAGCTTTGGACGCAACTGGAAATCACACGCTAAAATAGTCATGAAAGAAAGAAAATATTTATTATTATAGACATCACAACACAGAACATATAGCAATTATAAACAGAACACAATTTGGTACAAACAGAAAACAAAACATAAATCAATTAAAAATACATAAAAGTAAAACAAAAGGAAAAAAAAAAACAAAACTATATTCAATCATGTCCAGACTGTGCCAAATGAATATAATAATAATTCTTACAACATCTCATACGTTGAGCTGATTCCGTACTAAGTAGCTTAAGCACTTGTGTTACAGATATCAGACAACAGAGGAACACAAATATATACTTAAATACATATATTACACCCAGACACCGAACAAACACAAGTGTTCATCGCACGAATGTTTGTCCAGGGTGGGGATCGAACCCACGACCTTAGGCGTAAGAGGCAGGGTCACTACCAATTGCGCCATCCATAATGATGTGTTATGACGTCTAGTATATCATAGTCATTTACATACACGTTCATACATTTGTGTATCAATATTCTAGGTATGCACAATTTTGAGAAGCTATCCGAGACGTGCAGGTCTTACCTGCACGATGTTTTCCCTCGCCGCTGAGCTAAGGATAAAAATAAGCACATAGATTTGAAAAATCTAGAGTTGCATGCTGGGATCCTAACCACGATCCGAAGTTTGAAAGACGAGTTCTGAACCATTGAGCTACCATCGTAGCGTTCTCTTGACTACCATCGTAGTCAAGGGAATCAGACACACTGAGTTATGGATACATTTTCCGAATCATTGTTTCAAATACTTTATGGTACTGTTTTTGCTACTGTAACTGTGGTGTGCACCATGACAGTTTGACTATCCAAAACTATTTATCTAAGTATAAATATTGTAAAGATAGATATACTTAATTGCACAAAATACCAGACTTAAAAAAAAACTAAGCATTACTGAAACTTGAATGAACAATATCAGTGATCTTGTATATGTTTTATAGGGTTGTTGACACGTTCCATATTGACGACACGTATATTTCGATATTTTCCAACAACTGACTAAGCACAAACACGGATGGAACACATAAAAATCACACTCCAAACGCATAATGGATCGTAAACAAAAGAAAAATTTAATACCAATATAACGCCGAACCTCGCGATGAAATACGCTCTAGATAGTGATGGGATTCAACGCGAAAGAAACTCGAGTTACATTCACGGTGTTACACGATGTTGTCAGAATATCGGAAACTCAAAAATAAAGTAGGTATAGAGAATAAAAAGGTTCATCACCTTAAGGTAAATGTTCACTTGCACGGCAAGAATCAGTAATACCAACATACCGTTTTAAAAAGATCTGCCAACCTTCTTTACATTTTCTTTACATTAAAAGTAAAAAACTGAAATAAAAAATAAATCTCTATTTGAAACGTAACAATTTTACAAAAACATTTTACACGTTAATAGCTGCAGTAGTCAGAGACTGTGTCGCAGTTATTAGCGTCCACCTCACATTTGACAAGCGTTTCAAACATTATGCACAATCGTGACTATACTTATTAATTAGGTTAATTATGTAAGTAACACTAATTTAAGATATTTATAATTAATCAAAAACAACAAGTCTCCGAGATCGAATACGAAATGAGGTGATCCGGCAGAGAACCAAAGTCATCGACATTGCTCACCGAATTAGCAAGCTTAAGTGGCAGTGGGCTGGCCATATTAGCCGCAGAACCGACAACCGATGGGGTAAACGAGTTCTAGAGTGGAGACCGCGTCTTTGCAAACGTAATGTAGGGCGCCCTCTGGCTAAGTAGGGGGACGATCTGCGCAGGATGGCTGGCAAGAGCTGGACGCGAGAAGCCATGGATAGATAGATCACAGTGGCGAACGATTGGAGAGGCCTACGTCCAGCTGTGGACTGCGATAGGCTGATGATGATGATGAAAAACAACCAATAACAAATCAGAGTTATGTGTGTATGTGTGTGCGAATGTACCTATATGAGTGGGTAATGTATGTATACATAAAGAAATCAATGTTTCATACATAAAGAAATCAATCAGTTCAGATTTGCTTGTAGCTAACAAGCAAATCTGAACTTTCTGATATAGTTAAGCATCAGATCTCATAACAAGCTAATCTTATGTTAGTGTCCATTAAAGTATGAAACAATATTATTCCAATACGTAAAACGACATTTTTTGTATTTATATTCATTTGATGAGAGCTGCATGCTGATGGGGTAGGATTGAGTTTGCTGGCTATTTTAGTCAACGTTTTAGCGGTGGACAGTTATAGGCGAAATGATTGATCACTTCAGTAGTAAATATTGTCAAGTTAAATATTGTATGGAATTTATGTAGGTATTTAGTGACCTTGTTAGAGATTAAAATAATGATCGATAAAAAATATTTACTGTCACTATGGTCACATCACTATCTCTCGCTATAAAAGCGCCGAGTTATGGACGAGCATATATTTTTGATAATTAAAGCGCTGTGCTGATTTTGAGACGGAAAGTGGACGTTTCAATTTGACACGAAAAGATTGTGTCAATTTTAATGTTTTATTTTCTAATTTTGAGTGAAATTTCGTTACGTTTCATTTCACAACACAATAAAAACTTTATTATTTTAGTTTTCCAAAATCGTTTAGATTAAATATATACTTTTTCGATTGCAAATTTGGGATTGGTGCATAAATATTCTATAAACCATCTTACCATAATATTATTTATTGTGGTCACAGACAGTGTGAACCTCGGTTGCATACATTGCGAGCAAACCAGGTAACGACACCTATATACGTATGTGATCTCAGTATTATGGTTAGGCACAAAGCACAGGAGACATGTTTTTTTTATGTAATGTGGTGGCAGACGAGCTGACGGACCACCTGATGGTAAGCGATTGCCGCCGCCCATGGACACCCGCGACACCAGTGGAGTCACAAGTGCACTGCCAACCTTTAAACCCCCTCATCCCTCGGCTTGAGCTTCCGGTACCCTCACTCACGCAGCGAAACACAGCACAGTGCTGCTTCACTCCGGCCGGCCAATTCATGCCGAGCCGTGGCTCTCCCACGGTCAAAATCAAATCAAAATGTGGGAGAGACCGTTACAATAAAGATTTTATTATTGAGGGCAAACAAGTAGACGGATCACCTGATGTTAAGTGATGATTCGCTTTCAGCGATAAGACGGCCGAAATTGTACACAACATTTCTGTAATGCCTAGTACTTAAGTTGTGTATTTTGTGCAATAAAATATATCTATCTATCTATCTATCTACCACCGAACACTTGCAACACCAGAGGATGATTCTTAAAAACGTTTCGTTTAACAAGATCACGTCTTATTTTAGGGCAAAACTTATATCTCTAGGCAAAAGTATCCCTTTTGAGTAATAGTCAATGCTGGGACATGGGAGGGGGGTGTTAGCAAAAAACCACATAATAAGGCATACCTCGCCGACAGATAAGTGCGGTCAACATCGGACGAAAATACTGATGGCAAAAAAAACATCGCTCGATTTAAACCTATGCCTTAGTTGTTAGTCATTTCAACATATATATGTATTAACATGTAAATTATTACATAAGTACTTATAAATAGTCTTAAATCATTCAAGTGTATGACGATTTGTAAGTGCTGTGTACAAGCCTATGCAAATAAAGAATTATATGATGATGATTTTGATTTTGAGTCATACATCTAAATCTCTACATTTACTTACATTACATTACATTTGACTGCCTCATTGGCGCAGTGGTTAAGGGTCGCACTTTAAAGCGACGGCCGGGTCGGGCCAAAAATATGCACCAAAGTTTTCGGTAAGAAATTCTTAGTGGCAGCCCGGTGTCTGGAAGTTGGCGGTCTTGTACCTTCGTGCTTCGGAAAGCACGTTGAGGTGTTGGGTAGGGCACACTAGCGATGCCAATCGGTTTTAAATTTTAGCTACTAAACCGGATCTATTTTAAACAATTTTGGGGTTACAACCTTATACTATTTATTTAATAACCATGCACAAATGTCCATGTTAGTCTTTTTTTTTCATCTCCTATTCAAATCTCCACACGCTAAATTTCGGTCACTCCTAGAATTACATAAGGGACATCCTCGACTCTTTGCGGGTCTCAGGGGTATGACGGAATCTCCTTAAGGTGACGGGTAGGGCACACTAGCGACGCCAATCAATTTTAATTTATAGCTATTAAACCGGATCTATTTTAAACAATCTCGGGGTAACAATTTCTCGGCAAACACTGATACTATTTATTGAATATCCATGCATAAATGTTGGGTTCAACGCGTACGTGAAAAATTGATTACCGCCAAAAGCGGCCACGTGAATCAATTTTTCGTGTATAAAAACAGACCCAACATTTGTGCATGGCAAATTAAAATCGATTGGCGTCGCTAGTGTGCCCTACCCGTCACCTTAAACTTAAAGTCATTTAAGGATGCGGTGAAATGCAGCCTTTCACCGGTTAGTTTAGGGCACATTAGCAAAAATATTGGTCAGTCCCGAGACTGTTTTGCGGCCTGTACTTGCCTGTCCCCGCTGACCGTACGCTGAGGCTGCGATCTAAAGTAAGATATCTACAGCCGACCTGCGACCGGAGCGCATAAATCCACGAAATATGATCGCCCGCTGCGTGGATTACGCCGACTGCACGCCCCGTACCGGATTATGTAATGTCCGTCGTTTTAAGCATAGGGAAAACAGGATCTTTTTTTGAGACAGTTTTCGAGTGCTGAGCTATTCAGAATTAGATGTTTACTATTCGGAGTGCGGACGCTTCAAAACAGCTGATTCAAAATATTTGAGTAGGGTTCCGTCAATTACATACAACTTTCACATTTATGGGACTAAACTTTGCGTTTGTACTTATTTGTGGACCGATAGATGGCGCTTTATGTGGATAACATAGCACAAGTCTTTTCATTCTTCATAATGTCTCGACGTGGTGTAGCATGGCATTAAAAAAAATATAGTAGATATCTAAATTGAAAAATTGGATAGTTTTCACTTTTCTATAACATTTTTTTTTACTGTAGATAGGTAAGCGTTTGACCATATTTCACCTGATGGTAAGTGATAATATGGTCTAAGATGTAGCACGATTACCTAGAAGATACCTATTTACTCGCGCTTTGAAAACCCCCAAATTGTAGCCTCTAGGGAACACCTCCTCAGGCAGCTGATTCCACTGTTTCGCAGTACGAATAAGGAAACAGGATTCAAACCTCTTTGAAAACATAATAAAACTCTGTTATTGTAACCAGTTAGGGTAAGCGTTTTCTAGAAGATGTATGTGTTCCTTCCTGTGTTTTATGATTTTTAACTGACCCACGATAGCGTATTTGTGTTCGTTTATTCCCGCTGTCCACCCTCTGCTTGTCCACCCCGGATAAATTAATGATTAATTAATGAGTTATTTTTGTGATCGTATCAGACATGATGAGATACGCAGGAGAACTAAGGTCACAGACATAGCCCAAAGGATTGCATGCTCAAGTAGCAATGGGCAAGGCACGTAGAGAGGAGAACAGACAGCGATAGGGCGGAAAGGTCCTCGAGTGGAGGCCACATACAGGAAGTCGCAGCCGTGGCTAGCTCCCGACAATCTAGTGAAGGTCGCGAGAATCCATTGGATTCGAGCGGCACAGGACAGATCTTTGTGGAGAACATTAATTTAGGCTTATGTCCAGCAGTGGACGTATATTGGCTGAAATTACTTTACAGATGTTGACCTCTGTTGTTGAAAACAACACTCTAATTTGATTCGATCTACATCCGTAATTAATGTGATTAATGTTAAATGTATGAGATGTTGTGCCGTGTGGTTCCCGGCAGAGTAGAATAGGCCACCCTGACTCTTACCGAGGTGTCGTAAAAGGCGACTAAGGTAAAGCTGCTGGCATGATCATCAGCACCCAGAGAAGGAAAACTCTGCATTTATATCAAAACCCTCGCCAACCCGTTTGCAAAGCGTGGTGAGTATGGCAATTACCCCTCATGTGATTGAGGGAGGCCCGTGCCCCAGCAGTGGGGACGATGATGATGTATGAGATGTTGTGCGAATTGATTTATCAAAGTCAATTGTTTTCTTAAAGTCATTTTTTGGAGCTCATGAATATACAAATCATACGATCTTAAGCAAAGATTCCTTTGCATTATATTATACCCTTTTAGGCGTAGCATATTATATTCTGCGTCCTCTTTGCAAGATCAGCATTTGCTATTCGATGATTATGTTGATCGTTATAGTTGACGACCCGTTTGGAACAGTGGTAGTGAACGCTGCCTCTGATACAAGGGTTGCGGGTTCGATCCCCGCACAGTACAAACATTTGTGTGCATGAACATGTTTGTTTGTATTGGTCTGGGTGTTTGCTATGTATTGTAAGTATGTATTTACAAAAGAAAAGTATTATATGTATATATTTGCAATCCCACTGTTGATTCTGATATCCGTAACACAGGTGCTTGAGCTACCTATCTCGGAGTCAGATCAATGTATGTGATGTTGTGAAATATTTATTTTATTTATTTATTTAATTTTCGATCATCGCATTCTTTCGGAATACCCCAAGGCCTCCATAATACCTACTCACTAAGCTTCCATTCGTATCGTATAGAAAATATAAAGTATGCTTCAGGAATTATTGGTATGACAGGGGTCCTTTTATGCACTTTCGTCATGCGATGAAATACTTACAACATTTTACCTTAAGTGTGCTCTATTTCCAATTTCGGGAACATATAAACTGTATCGCTAATTTGATTGCCTTATGCCATGGGAGCATTATGTCAGGTTATAGGAAAAGTTATTTATTTAGTGCACCATCAATGCACATGTTTCAAGAAAAAAACAATTTTATTCATTTATTATTATTTTGTTTGATGATTATTGAAATTCTTACATTTTTCTTATTTGATGATCATAGATGGCAAATACCAAAAATGTCTACTTATATGCTCTATTTATCGAGCTAGCTTTTTTTGCTAGTTTAATAGTTGCAATACTTTAACTTGAATAGTTGCAATCAGGAAATCACAATCCCTTCCTATGTCCTAAATAGGTACACTGTTTTTTCCTTGTCTCTTCTTCCCTTTTTTATGTGGTCTGCTCTCTGGTCATTTATACCTATCTATAAGATTTTTTTTTTTTAATTTTTGTTATAAATTATCTATGTATAGGTATATTATTGGGTATGTATGTATTGTTTATTATTATTTATGTAATGTAATAATATTAATATATAAAATAATGTATATTTCTGCCATTCTCAATTTCATTTGTTAAATTACTTTGCACTGCCTTCCCTTATTACGAATACGATATTTCCAAAGGTTGTCTGGAAGAAATCGCTACAAGCGATAAGACCGCCTTATTGTGTTGTCTGTTGCTGTTTTATTTTATTTTTGTGCAATAAAGAATATCTATCTATCTATCTATCTATACTTTAACTTGTAGATATTTATTTACCAACAATTCAACTTTTCAAGAAAAGTTAAATTGTTGAAATTATATCATTAAAAGTTTTATTAGAACGTTATTTTTATGCGAGACTTAGACTAGCATATAAATTATTTGTCAGTAAAAGATTACTGCTTGCAAACTCCAAAGCAAATCATTATTGAAAGAGAAAACTAGCTAACATTTCCTAACGCTATAAAAATCCGAGCCCCAAACCTCTGCAATCCTTTCAACTTTACGAGTATAAACCGACTGTGCAGGCTTCATCTGGTTGACATCCGCCACTTAAATCAGACCCCCATCTTTCCTCCAAAACCCCTTGAAATCCCTTCCACTGTACGAGTCTGCAAGGGCACGGGAGATCAGCTCTAAATGGTTAGTTGTATGCAGGCGATCCGTGTCCAATTAAATTAGATCTCTAAGTCTAGTACTCCAGCGTTGGTAAGGTCGTATTTCGTATTGAAGCTGGGAGGGTAGGGAAGGTCAGGTTACGATGGTCAATGCCTGGATCCTTGTACAATGAATTGCATTAAGCGACAGGCCCTCTACGAGCTATGAATGCTCGTTATGTATGGATACGATTTGATAGCTCGAGGCGACTAGTGATGGGCGATTGTGTTGCTTTTGTAGCTTAATTTAAAGATAATATTACCTTGATGATTGATGATGCAAGGTTTGGTTTTGTTAGTCATTGTTCAATATTATCATTATTAGATCGAGACTTCAATAAGTAAACATAAGTTATTATGGAACTGATTGCACAAGTATTGCGATTGGTAGATATATATAATTCGTACATGTTGTGCAAGCTGTGATGTGGAAGTGCTACTGTTTTTCTTTGTTATGATCCGAATGATCTATCGACGAATATTAATCAAAATTAAAAAGCATTGAGGAGTTGATTCTAAATAGTTTTATTATGCAGCAAGGTCACCTGTTAGTAAGCAATCAACGCCACAAATGAAATTCAATTCAAATGCAAAATCGGTAAAACTGTTATTTTCTTCATTAAGATTAAAATGAATCACTTATATTAATATATTTAATTATTAATTAATTATTTAATTTATAATTATTTGTTTAATTAATAATGAATAAAATATATTAATATAAGTTATTAATAATTATTTAATTAATTATTCATAGGAAAAACAAATATTGTAAAGACTATTCAAGTGTTTTGGAGCAATAAATAGATTTTTATTTATTTAATTATCAGCTGAATAACTATTATGTTATATATAATTACGTAAATATTCTATTTTACTACGCCCCGTTGGTCTAGTGGTTTAAGTACCGTGCCGTGATCTGGGTTCGATTCCCGGGTCGAGCAAAAAGTATATTTCGAATTTTTCGGACATAGCTCGGGTTTATGATCATCAATCTGAACCTGGCAAGCGTAGCCTTTGACCTGCAGTGGGTCAGTTTATATGCTGATACTTTTATGCAGGGCAAAGGCCTCCATCATAGATAACTTAATCACCACGCTTGCGTGGTGTTTAAGCCTAATCCCATCATAGTAGCGATGGCTTGATTTCTATGATGGAAGTCATTATGTAGGCTGATACTTTACTTTACTATTCTATTTGAACCTAAAGATATCTTTAGTGTGAAATATAACATTTTTGCCTAGCCCTTCGAGTTTTTTTTTAATATTTTAAAATTCGAAAGCCTAGCCTTGCTTTCGAAATGAAAATGGGAAACTATTTTTCTTTGCCTAATAACTACGATAAAAACAGAAGTGTGAATAGACTATTTTACCTACCAGTAATGATTCATCCTTGGCCGCATCATCAGTTACTATCCGGTATGATTGCTTAAAAATGTTATTTAAAATTATTTTACAAAGCAATTATTTTTTAAAAATAAAATCGCGAGTTCCAAGTTATGATTGACCTATGATCACCTACTTAAATGACAAGAATTTGTGGAAATGATAAACTGTTCGCCTACACCCATGATATTGTACTTGTAAGAATTTTGGCGATTAAAAAGTGTAACTGGCGAGTTTCTTGCCGGATCTTCTCGACAGTATCAACTTTCCGATTCCAGTGGTAGAATCACATTAAATTTATTAATTTTTTTTGTATCGACATATATGTTTAATTGCGTTCGTTATTGTAGTGTTATGTTTATTGTTAAATTAATTTGTTAATTAAGTCCTTTATTATTTTCGTTATTGCCTGAGATACAGGATTTTCCTAGTTCAGGCAGTAAACTTAAAATTGATCCTTTGTATAAGTGGATTATAAGTATAATGTTGTTCTAATGATTTTGCAATAAAGTTTATTTATTTATTATTATTTATTTATTGCATGTAGGTATAATAAACATAGTTTTAATTTATATTTTATCGTATACAAGCCTATGCTAATAAAGTACTTTTGATTTTTTTTATAATTTTTAAGACTTCGGAATTAGAAAAAATATAAATCGCCAAAAATATCGATAACCTTCAATCTATCGATATTGCCAATAAGCTACTACCATCCCTAGCCCGGCGAAAGCTGCAAGTCACGACTGGTTAGTTTTACACAAGGATCTTATTATTTCTTGCTGTTTGCGAGCGCCGTGTATTTATTTTTCAATTTTAATATCTCGGCGTAGAAACTTCCCTTTGTTTTATTCTAACGAGCACTTATAATAGAGCCGTATGTTTGTAGACTTAAAATGCAAATTTGCAGCATTTCATTACGTATTATGTATCTTCGTTACAAAAGAAGCTTAATCTTTTGTGTTTGCCTGAGATACAGGATTTACCTAGTTCAGGCACCAAACTTAAAAAATGTATTAAAAAATATAGGCAGACAAGCAGATGGATCACCTGATGGTAAGCGATCACCATTGGATGCGGGTTGGATGCGGGCGGCACAGGACCGATCTGTGTGGATAACATTCATCGTCATCGTCAGACCATTTAAGTCCCCACTGCTGGGGCACGGGCCTCCCTCAATCACAAGAGGGGTAATTGCCATACTCACCACGCTTGGCAGACGGGTTGGCGAGCACCCGTTAGGATAACATTGGGGGAGGCCTATGTCCAGCAGTGGACGTCTATTGGCTGAAATGAATGAATGAATGAAAAGCGATCACCACTGCCCATCGACACTCGAAAAACCATTAGAGTCACAAGTGTGCTGCCAATCTTAAAACCTTTCCCTCGGAATGGGCCACCGGTTCACGCAGCGTAACACAGCAGAGCGCTGCGTCACGCCGATCTTCTGTGAGTCCGTGCTATCACTCTGCCCGAGCCAGCCCATTCATGCCAAAGCTAATTTGATTAAACTATGAAATGATAACGACTGGGAGAAGTGAAACCTTCAATTTTTTATTAAAATGATTCTAACCTTAATTACTTACTTGCGCAGCGATCCAAAATGGGTCCAACCTTCAACACCACTAAAATAATGACAGGTCCATTTGCATACTATTGTAAAGTATGTAATTACAAATCACCATAGTTGATACTATGGTGTTACTGATGTAACAGTTACCTCAAAACCTCGGCATCACCAGCGCTATTAGAAAACTCAAATTAAATCTATGACCGTGAACGAATACAATTTTCGTTTCTTATCAGGGTCCATCATAAAGAGAACAATAGAAGGTAGCTCTTGATGTTAAAAGCATAAGGTTGAGAAAAGATTTGACTGTTTTTGGTCTAAGAGGCTTTGCATACTGGTCTTTGAAACGCAACGCTTGAGCCATTGAGTATTCATCATCATTTATTTATATTACGGTCAGCATCAAGAGTACCATGTCAAAGTAACTGTTCTGCCTATTATAGGCGGTTTTCAAGGGGTTCGTAAAATATTTACTTCAACACGGTACTAAAGTGTTTTTTTTTATTTGTTTTGTATATGTGAGGTGGCAGACGAGCAGACGGATCACCTGATGGTAAGCAATTCCGCCGCCTATGGACACCCGCAACACCAGTGGAGTCACAAGTGCGCTACCAACTTTTTCCCCTTCCCCCATTGGGCCTCCGGTAACCTCACTCACACGGCGAAACTCAGCGCAGGCGCTGCTTCACGCCGGTCTTCTGTGAGGCAGTGGTATCACTCCGGTCGAGCCGGCCCATTCATGCCTAAGCGTGGCTCTCCCATATTTAAGCTACTTTTGATGCTGACAGTACACCGGTGGCACATACACAAAAACTCGTGTGGCTCGCCTGATGATAAACGATTATCACAAATTAAGGATGTCTGTGACTCCAGAGGATTGAAAAACCTCCTTTTTTGAATAATCTTATGCTGTATTCCCTCGAAAAACCTTTGAAGGCAGTTAATTGTAAAGCCGGAGAATTCGCGGCAGAAAATTCCTCTGGAACAGTACTCTGTGCGAGATCATTTCGGTTCTAATGTGTGAGAATGGATGCGGTTATTATTAAGCGCTAATCTTACCTAGTTTTTAACCGTCTTAAAAAAAAAGGAAGAGGTTCTCAATTCGACATGTATATATTTTATTACCCGACTACCGCGAAGCAAAAACGAGGGTTATGATTTTGACCTGTCTATGTATGGTTGTTCATCTGTTCCCTCATAACTTCCTAAACTTGTTACCATATTTGAACAAATGAGTGTCGTTAGAAGGGTCTTGATTGTATTCTGGTTATTGAATACATGACGTCACGTTAAATTGACAGCACCCTCTAGGGGACTTAGAGTAAAGAACTAAAAAAATTTTGCTTGACAGTACCGTGTGGGGTATCAAATGTAAGAGCTTTCTTTTCTTAGCACATCTCAAGTATGTAATTGTATTTACATAACTAAAAATATGTTTAATAAAAATAAAGTTTAAAAACTAAAACCCGACTACCAAAAAAATACGATCTAAAAAGTACGAAACAAGAAAATTGTCTGTGCTGAAATTATTATGCCGTATCGCCGTGGCCGTATGCCACAGCAAAACAGATTTCAGCACAGACATTTTTTTAGATGTAGGCCTCCTCGGATTTTCGTCTTGATTGCCGGTCTTAAATAAATAAATAAATATTTCATAACATCACATTATATTGATCTGATTTCGAGATACCTATCTCGGAGTGGACAGGTGCTTGAGCTCAAGCACCTGTGTTACAGATATCAAAACCAACAGTGGGATT
>CM032480.1:7478262-7495481 GCA_019059595.1 Marasmia exigua | reverse complement strand
ATCGACAGCAAATGTAAAATATTTTCTTTTGCTTAGCACATTATAGTTTTAAATTTACGAAATGCCAAACCCATGACATGCAACTGTCAAAAAAAAGACAACTTGTCAACTTTGAATGAATGAATGACGTTGACAATGTTGACACTAGTATTATTTACCTTTGACAGTAGTACCTTTTTTTTATTAAAACAATGATAAGCAAAGGAATATCGCTGATTCAAGCCGTCCGATGACGTCATTTGGCGCTTACGTCTATTTAGAATATAAAGAATTTTAATAATTATTTTATGCATGAAAATGGACAAATTTTGAAAAAAGAAAAAATATGGGTCCGTTAATTTTATGTCTATTTTCATATAAAAAAACAATATCGACATGTTAAAAATATGAAATGTTGTCCATTGGTAATTGAATCCCAATGTGTAATTTGGCCAAATATGTCATTTAAAAAGAGTGTCATTCGACCCCAACAATTTGTCATTTGATCCTAAAATTTGTCATTTGACTTCAAAGTGTCGTTTGAACTCAAGGAGTCATTCGACCTCAAAATTGTCATCAACCCCATATGTGTGTATATCTTAAAGTCTCTCTGCCAGTTTTCTGTCTGGCCACCCTGGCCAAGTGTGCAGAGCGCAAGTGGGAACTGCCCTGTGTCCACCCGCTCTATTATTTATAGCACGATGTGTCACGCTAGAGCGTTTCACGCTTTTTTGTTTGTGAAATTTACTGTCGCCATTCCTCCTTTTGTGCAATGTTTCGGCGGTTATTGGATTGTGAAAAAGGTGATATGTGTAGATGCAATGAAATACGCATATGAAAAGGGCTAAGAGTGGAAACCGAATGCGTGTGTTTGCATTATATTAATTGTTAAATAAATAGATTTTATAGATAGAAAGATATAAACATTTCATCATCATCAGAAACCCACACTCGTCCACTGCTGGACATAGGTCTCCCCTAATGCACGCCACTGCTCCCGATTTTCGGCCACTCACATCCAGCCCACACCAGCCAGCCTTCGAATGTCATCATCCCATCTTGTCGCAGGGCGTCCAACACTACGCTTACCGAGTCGCGGTAGCTATAAACATTTATTCACTAAAAATACGACACAACACATTTTACAGATAAGAAAGGACGCAACAAGTATAATCATATAATATTTAAATATATATATTTATATTTAAATATTATATGCTTATACTTGTCCTCTACCCTGAGGTTGTCTGGAAGAGATCGCTATTAGCGATAAGACCGCCTACATTGTATTTGTATAATACCATAGACTCATCATCAACCCATTTAAGTCCCCACTGCTGGGGCACGGGCCTCCCTCAATCACATGAGGGGTAATTGCCATACTCACCACGCTTGGCAGACGGGTTGGCGAGGGTTTTGATATATATGCAGAGTTTTCCTTCTCTGGGTGCTGATGATCATGCCAGCAGCTTTACCTTAGTCGCCTTTTACGACACCTCGGTAAGAGTGAGCGTGGCCTATTCTACTCAGCCGGGGACCACACGGCCACGGCTCGTTTGAAATGTGAATGTCGCGAATTCGATTGTAGAAATTGTGATATTTGTTGAATGGTTTATCGATTCAACGAACACTTATAGCAAGTTACCAGATCAACTCATTACAGTAACCAATCAGTCTCCCGTTTGCATTACAGGCAACTAACGCTTTAATTGAGTGCATTGTTCAAATAGCACGTCGCAGCCCTCAAGGGTTATTAGTGGACTATCAATCTGTCTGGAATGTTCGGTGTGCGATACATTTTGCTATGTCGCGACATGATTAGTCTGTATTGTTGTAATTTAGTAAACTTCTTGCAAATTGTCCAATCTTCATCGGCGAATGTGGAAGTTTGGCGAAGAGCGAATATTTGAATAATATCCTCTAACTACGGTTACGGCGGATCTCAACGATCGGCCACATAGGATATTTATGGTGCTCATATGTGTGCGCAAACACGAGTGCACTCTGTATTTCCTTATCCTTATAGTCCGATGAAGCACCAGTGTTATACGACCGGAGAGGGATCAGGAGTCGGACCAAGGGCTTAACGTGCTTGCTTCCGAGGTATAGGGATACAAGACCGCCAATTTAAAGACTCCGAGCTGACACTAAGAATTCTTACCGAAAACTTTTTTTTTTTATTTATGTAATAGGTAGGCAGACGAACAGACGGATCACCGGATGGTAAGCAATTGCCGCCGCCCATGGACACCCGCGACACCAGTGGTGTCACACACAAGTGCACTGCCAACCTTTAAACCCCCCTATTCCCCGGATTGGGCCTCCGGTACCCTCACTCACGCAGCGAAACACAGCACAGAGCTGCTTCACGCCGGTTTTCTGTGAGCCTTTGAGTGAGGTACAATTGGCCCGAGTCATTGACACCCGCAGATCCAGTGGAGTCCAAGTGCGCTGCCAGCCTTTTGACTCTCCTTCTCCCACAGTTAAAGAGGGATTCCCTTTCCTCCAGATAGCTCCTCCAGCGCCATCACCCACTAGGCGAAACACAGCTTACAGCACTCCCTATAAGAAAATCTCAAAACGATGAAAAAATAGGATCTGTATGATACCAATAACTAATTATCTATTTACACAACGATTTTTCTATTACCTGGATCCTTCCATATACAATAAATTATTTTTTTTTTTTAATATGAGAGGTGGCAGACGAGCAGACGGTTCACCTGATGGTAAGCAATTCCGCCGCCCATGGACACCCGCAACACCAGTGGAGTCACAAGTGCGCTGCCAACCTTTTCCCCTTCCCCCATTGGGCCTCCGGTAACCTCACTCACACGGCGAAACACAGCGCAGGCGTTGCTTCACGCCGGTCTTCTGTGAGGCAGTGGTATCACTCCGGTCGAGCCGGCCCATTTATGCCATTGTGGCTCTCCCACATTTAAAAAAAATATGAACTTCATTTAATCTTCCTTTCTTCGTATGTTTGTAAAAGTAACCTACGTACTTTAATCTTGGATAAAAGCTATACTGAAACTGGAAAATATTTCCATATATTTAAATGATAACACAAACACCCACTATTTCTTAATTTAAATTACATAATATATTTTCACACACAGACAAATAGTCATATTTACTCACACACACAGATTCACATTATCTTTCTTTAATTTATAGTTAATCTATCTTTTTTAACTTATTATAGTAATTAATGCACATTAAAACACAATATTACTTAATGTCACTTCCGCAGAAGTGGGAGCCTGATGACCTGTACTACAGTATGCTACTCATACCTATCACATTGTGTCAGTCTCACACAAACTAAAAATGCCACACATTATAATATATACCTAGCACCAAGACCAAATAAAGTAATTATTGTTTGTTTTTAAAATTGAATTAAATTAAATATCATTTATTTCAACCAAATTACAGGTCATATACAAAACAGAAAATAGAATAGTTAATAATAGCAATACAATATTTGACATTCATACATTGTAATAAGTATATAAATGTCAAGTTAAATAGTTAAATAAAAAAAAATTCAGTTCCATTAAAGTTGGTTATACAATTAAAATTATCATAAAAATGCTAAGCTACTACATGCCAATTGAACACAAATTCAAAATGAAAATTAAATTGAAATTAACGTATTATAAAATATATAATGTCAAATCTTGTCATTGCAGCACGCGACACCCTTTACCGCTTTTGCCCAGTATTCCAGGGACGGACCATCATAGCGCTCCGAGAGTATCTTCAGAATGATATTGGAACTGCCGAGTATACGATTCCTAATCGAAACCACCTTTTTGCGCATAACTGTGTGGAAACCATTGACACGTGTATCAGCAAACATGCCCGATGCGCTAAAGTACCTCGGAAGTCCCAACATCATGTTTTGAGAAAATAAATATTTATTGTATTCTATAGCTTCGCGACAGACTCTTGAAGCAGTAAAAAACACACACACATAATAAACAGCAGTCGTTTAATATTTAAGCAGGTACCTACATACAATCAGGCCGCCGTGGGAGCTGTGTGTCAGAAGCAGGAATAGTGTAACGTCTCCCGACACCAAATTGTTATAATAAGTTTTAAATATCACTCGAGCTGTCTGCCTTACGCTATTCCTGGATACATATGGAGCTGAAACTACGAATTTTATGATAAGTCTTGATTTTCACACTCAATATTTAAGAAGATGCGCCTTTTTATCATAGCGGCCAAACGAGCAGACCCATGGACATTTTAACACATGAAGCATCACAAATGCTTTGTCGGCTCTTAAATAAGGCTCGGAGTTATTAACGGGAGGTCACAGGTTTGATTCCAAGCACACAACTTTATGTTTAAACTAACTATGTCGGCGTAGCGACCCTTAGTGAATCTTGACCTTCGATACTAACAACCTCCGTTTCGTCCGGTCTTGTTCTACCAGCCAAGAGTCCGCGCAATTCTTTATCGAGCACATCTTTTCAGCGTTACCTTTAGGTTTCCTCTGTATAATTAACACCTAAATAAGATAAGACCCTCAAGCTAAGAGACGCGATGAATAGGCACCGGTGGAGGCAGATCACACAAGCGAGGTGCAACCCATCCACATCCATTGATGGCCACGATCCTCAGTCATAAAAGTTGCTTGTACTAAATTTAACTTACTTAAATACTACTTACTTAATGCACGTCCTTTGTCAATGCGATAATACCCTCGAGCACCCAAGAAGCCGAACACTGGGCAGCTACATCTGCCCGGAGAATGTTAAAGCTAACGCTCCCAGGGCCATTATACGGTTTATTCTGACCGCGGACTTTGGAGACGATCTATAAGTGGGAGCGGAGATCACAATAGATCAAATATGGTCGCAGTGATCACTCGGCAACGAACGCTCCCCAAAACTTCGAATAAAGTTACTTAAATATTATGTACTTTTTTTAATTTCTGATGAGAAAAGATGAATTTTACTCGTACAGAACAATAACGTAATGAAATGAACGTAATCTAGCAATCCCTCAGGCGCATCCATATAAATGTAATGTTTGAGGTCGTTGACCCTAAATTGCACTACCTATTCTGTTCACTGCTCATAAGAGAGACCTCAGAGAGATAAATAAATAAATGTGGGATTGGTGATCGGTAAATGCATGCCAAGGAACGTGTATGAGTACGACGTTTGAATTAGAATGACGTGCGAGAGAGAGAGAGGGAGATGAGAGACGACGAATGGCGGACGACGATGAAAGACGTTGATTGACTAAGAAGATTAATTGTTAATATAGTATTACTTATTCAAGTCCTTGAATTTATTCGAAACCCCATCCCACATAAATATAAATAAATATTTCACAACATCACATACATTGGTCTGACTCCGAAATCGGTAGCTCAAGCCCCTGTATTACGGATATCAAAATCAACAGTGGGATTACAACATAATAATACTTTTCTTTTTAAATACATACGTATACATAGAAAACATCTGCTAAGCGTGGTGAGTATGGCAATTACCCCTCATGTGATTGAGGGAGGCCCGTGCCCGCTGGGGCACTTAAATGGGCTGACGATGACGATGACATAGAAAACACCCAGACCAATACAAACAGCATGTTCATGCACACAAAATATGTTTGTACTGTGCGGGGATCGAATCCACAACCCTTGGACCAAAGGCAGTGTTAACTAAAAGTATTCCAAACGGGTCGTCAAGAGAGAGAAGACCCTCAAACCGAGTTGACCTATGTTTAAATATGTAATTGATAAATAATTATGTTTGTGAGAGGGACAAATAAACATTTTTTTACTTTTTTTTTTTACTCAAAGTAAAAACTGCAAATCTCCACTCTTTATGGATATAACGGCGTGCTTTAGTTCAAATTAGCTCCGTACGTGACTTTGCAATTTCTGCTAAATTATTCATATGAATCTCTCGGAATACGCAGACGGAGCATTAGCGGAATGCTGGGCTCACGCGGTTGATTAAACGCGTTCATTATTGTTAAAGCCACCGTGAATACTTTAGTAAGGTAACCGTGTTTTCGGGCGAAGCGTGACGAGCTCCGTAGCCCAGGGGTTTAGGTGTCGGTCTTTAAGCCGGAATTTGTGAGTTCTAATCCTAGGGATTCCAAACTCTATACTAATTAGGTAGTAATAGAAAATTCTATTTCATGGACAGCAATACTTAAATTATTGAAGTTGCTAATTTTCGTAATTGATTAAATCATAGATAGCATGAAACCGTGTGAAATCACGACAGTGCGCGAAAACAGCAATATCAGCACTTTCATTCATTTTAGTACGATCATTCATATTAGCACGATAATAAGTCACAATTTTTTTTTTTACATTATAGCGGACAAACGAGCAGACGGCACACCTAATGGAAAGTGATCACCGCCGCCCATGGACATCTGCAACATCTGAGGTATCACATATACGTTGCCGGCTCTTAAGAAAGGAGTACAATTAGCACGATAATTAATATTCTATGCAAAATAGCATGCTATTGAAATTTTCACATGACCATGACCACGGCATTACGGCATATTAATTTCAGCAGAGACAATTTTCTTGTTTCGTACTTCGGGTTTTAGTTTTAAACTTTATTATTATTTAACATATTTTTAGTTATGTAAATAAAATTACATATTTGAATTGTACTAATTGTAAATGCTCTTTCATTTGATACCCCACACGGTACCTACCGTCAAGCAATTTTTTTTTTAAGTTTCTTTCCCTTAGTCCCCTAGAGGGCGATGTAGTCAATTTAACGTGACGTATGTCGCCTATAAATAGAAGACAATCAAGCAAGACGCTTCTAACGACACTTCAATTGATTAAATATGATAACTAGTTTAGAAGTTATGAGGGACAGATGAACAATCATACATACATACAGGTCGAAATCATAACCCTCCTTTTTGCTTCGCCGTAGTCAGGTCATCATCATCATCATCATCAGCCCATTTAAGTCCCCACTGCTGGGGCACGGGCCTCCCTCAATCACATGAGGGGTAATTGCCATACGCACCACGCTTGGCAGACGGGTTTTGATATAAATGCAGAGTTTTCCTTCTCTAGGTGCTGATGATCATGCCAGCCGCTTTACCTTAGTCGCCATTTACGACACCTTGGTAAGAGTAAGGGGGGCCTATTCTACTCTGCCGGGGACCACACGGCGTAGTCGGGTAATAACACTATATTGGATCTAATAGGGTCGGGTTCTATAACAGTCCAGCGGTTTAGATGTCAGTCTTTTGGTTCGGTCAATACGTAAGCTGTGGGTTGGAATCCTGTGATGCGAACTAATGTGACAATGTCTGGGTCCTCTCTCTCGAATTTTGATTACATACAACAAACTGAATAACCTTAGTTTTAATAATACTTCAATACTCAATATTTTATTTGCATTTCACAGTTTTTTTTTATGTATTAGGTAGGCCGACGAACAGACGGATCACCTGATGGTAAGCAATTGCCGCCGCCCATGGACACCCGCGACATCAGTGGAGTCACCTTTAAAGCTTCCCTATCCCCCGGATTGGGCCTCCGGTACCCTCACTCACGCAGCGAAACACAGCACAGTGCTGCTTCGCGCCGGATTTCTGTAAGACCGTGGTATCACTCCGGTCGAGCCGGCACATTCTTATCGAAGCGTTGGCTCTCCCACGGTCAAAACGGTTAAGTTTAATTATATTATAATCAGTGGAAGTGAACGCTGTCTTTGGTCCAAGTGTTGCGAGTTCGAGCCCCGCACAGTACAAACATTTGTGTACATGAACATATCTGTTTGTATTTTTCTGAGTGTTTTATATATATTATAAGTATGTATCTACAAAAATGGTCGCTGTTAATGGAGTACCTCTCGAAGTTGTTCAGGAATATGTCTATCTAGGACAAGCGCTCCAATTAGGCAGAAACAACTTCGAGAGAGAAGCCAATAGAAGAATTCAGCTAGGCTGGGCAGCATTTGGTAAACTTCGTCAAGTCTTCTCGTCACCCATTCCTCAATGTCTTAAGTCGAAAGTCTTCGACCAGTGCATTAGGGGAGACCTACGTCCAGCAGTGGACGAGTGTGGGTTGCTGATGATGATGATGATGATTTACAAAAAAACACTATCAAATGTACTTACGTATATATTTATAATTCCGCTGTTGATTCTGATATCCGTAACACAGGTGCTTGAGCTACCTATGTCGGAGTCAGATCAATGTATGTGATGTTGTGAAAAAAAAACTATCTATCGCCTAATAGTGGAGTTATGGTTTGGGTTATGAAGTCTGGTTTGCCATGTTCCTCGTTTTCCAAATCTTGAAAGAAGAGGGCTTTTCTCAGTAACTAGAATTAAGTTAAGCAAACCAAACCCCTTCTTATTCGTTAACACATTAGTTTCCACGTCAGTTGAGCAGGGACGGCAAAACAAGAAGTCCCTAATGAGAGTCGGTTAAGTCACTGCGGAGCCGAGACAGTTCCCAAGTATCGGAGCAGATACGATTAAATTGGAAAACATTCACTCAATTTCAGGGGCGAAAGGGGATCCCGCTCCCGTGGGCGTGTAGCGTTGCCAGAAAAATTTGTTCTTTTATTTCATTCAAGAAAATTTGCACAACAGTAATGGAGTAGTATTTTGTTTAGCAAGGTTTTCTGTACAAATTATTACAATCGACGTTTGAAAACCAATCACAACTATCAACGTTGGGTTCATGAACATAATAAGGTAGGTTTAAAGTTCCCCCCTGACGTAAAGCCGTTCCAGTCTCTGGAGTTACAATGAAACTGCCAATCTTTGAACTTTCCACCCCTTGGATTAGGCCTCAGGTCACCTCACTGGCTCAGCGCAAGTTTCCTGTAAAGCCGTGGTATAACTACGGTCAAGCCAGCCCATTCATAACGAAGCGTTCCCACGTTAAAACCTTCATCATCATCATTTAATCCAATAGACGCCCACTGCTGGACATAGGCCTCCCCCAATGTTCTCCACACAGATCGGTCCTGCGCCGCCCGCATCCAATGGATTCTCGCAACCTTCACCAGACCGTCGGTCCACCTTATGGGGGGTCTGCGATGGCTGCGACTTCCTGTACGCGGCCTCCACTCGTAGTCCTTTCCGCCCCACATCACATTATCAGCCTTTCGCAGGCCGCTGCTGGACGTAGGCCTCTCCAATTGTTCGCCACTGTGATCTATCCATGGCTTCTCGCATCCAGCTCTTGCCAGCCATCGTCCCCCCACCTAGCCAGAGGGTGCCCTACATTACGTTTGCCAAGATGCGGTCTCCACTCTAGAACCCGTTTACCCCATCGGTGGTCGGTTCTGCGGCTAATATGGCCAGCCTACTGCCACTTAAGCTTGCTAATCCGGTGAGCAATGTCGATGACTTTGGTTCTCTGCCGCCCCAATGCCCGTCTATTCTCCTCGCTGTGTGCCCTGCCCCAGTGGGCAGGGCAAGTTGCAATCAACTTGAGACATGCAATCCTTCGGTTTATGTCTGTGATCTTAGTTCTCTTTAGTTCTGCTAAGTAAAATCTTGCCAGCTTGAATTCAAAAATTTTTTTAATCAGCTTGTTTTGCCGACTCTCCCCTGAGGAGCACGTCGACTCCGGTCGCAGTCTGACAAATCCGCCGCGGCGAGTGGCCGATAGCGAGACGTATATATTTGCTGACGGTACCCCGTCCGCAGTCTAAGGATTGCGTCTAGGTGGAAGCGGCGAATAAAAAGCACAGAAGATCTGCTCTAGCTTTTTGATCTACTTTATAGCAGACAAACGAGTAGATGACGCTCACAGCTGATGGTAAATTATCATCACAGCCCATGGACATATTACATATTTGACGACGCGTTTGATACAGAGGTAGTGAATGCCGGCTTTGGTCTAAGTACAAACATTTGTGTGCATAAACATGTCTGAGTGTTTTCTATGTATTATAAGTATGCATTAACAAAAGAAAAGTAATATTTGTAATCCCACTGTTGATTCTGATATACGCAACACAGATACTTGAGCTACCTATCTCGGAGTCAGATCAATGTAGGTATGTGATGAAGTGAAATATTGATTTATATATATTTTTTAAAAAATCATGCAAAAAAAAAACGCCTTCAGAAACCACGAACTAAAAGTGTAAAATAATATCTTTAACACTTTATACACTTCAAATAACATTTTATAATAATACACTCGAGAAAAGCTTTTACCGAAGTCGGCGCCCAATACTATCTTGAAATTTAGTAGGTATAACATTCAATTATTCAACATGTACATATATACATGTCGAATTGAGAACCACTTTTTTTTTCTTCTTGGCAGAAAACTACATCAACACCAACACTCAAACAGACATCTTGCTGTTTCTACTCGCACGTAAGGGTCGCGGTGACGCGACAGAGATAGCAAGATGTCCGAGGAACGGCGAAGCTCGCCGTGAATTGAATTTGAACGACGCTCCGACGCGTCCTTAAGAAACTTAAAGATCTAGATACCAACGAACTACTCGAGAGTCATCAGTCTACACAGATGAATAACGACCAAAACCAAAAGCGCGCTAGTTACTACTATTTTAGACTGGCGCCCCACCCTAAGCCCATGACTGCCCCACCATGAGCCCATGACTACCCCACCCTGCACCCTTGACTGCCCTACCCTAAGCCCATGACTGCCCCACTCTGAGCCCACCCGGAGCCCACCATGAGCCCTTGACTACGCTACCCTAAATCCATGAGTGCCCCACACTGACCTCACGACTACCCCATCCTGAGCCCATGATTGCACCACCCTGAGCCCATGTCTGCCCCACCCTGAGCCCGTGACTGCGCCACCCTAAATCCATGACTGCCCCACGCTCAGCCCACGACTTCCCCACCCTAAGCCCATGACTGCATCACACTGAGCCCACGACTGCCCCGCCCTGAGCCCATGACTGCCCTCCTACCCTGAGTCTACGGCTAATAATCTTCTACAAAAGTCTTTTACCGCTCCGCTTGTAACCAGCCCCATCTTCCTTTCCTCGGTCCAAATGACTACGGTACAGGTAACTCGTATTGATAACCTGGTAATAGTTTTTCTGCTCAGCACTTATGAGACATCGGTTGAGGGTTTCTTGGGAAAGGTCTGGGCTGCTTCGATTCTTACGCCTGTCTATACAAAGTATGACGTGGATTGGAATTTCTATTGAACTGCAGACGAGTCCCCGAGCAGGAGCTTACCTACGTGTTGAATGGAATAGAAGTGAATTCACTCTGGTGGAACTGGATAAATTTGGTCTAAATATATACAATATAAATAGTTAAATAAATAAAACGGCAAGAATACCGAAAAGGCGAAACGCACTTCCACGATTAGTTTTTTTTTTTATATGAGAGGTGGCAGACGAGCAGACGGACAGTTGTTATTTTTAAAGCATTTTTTTTGCAATTTCTTATACCACACTTAAAATTTCATCTAGTGTTCAGGCGGGAACACAGCGATTAGACCACTGAACGCGTTACTAAGCCCAGTGAGCCGAGTTTTTGGCCCTAGTACCTATAATAGTTACTTTCCTTTAAACCAACTGTCCATTTTTGACCACATCATCATCATTTAACCACATAAATGTCACTAAATCATTGATTATACGAGTAATTAATGAAACTATATGACTTCCCGCTTTGTTTTGAAGCTGGAAATGTCTCACGAGTCATTAATAATCTGTGTTAATAATAATATCCTCCAACCGATTACGGCTACGGCGGCCAATCTCAACGATCAGCCACGTACGCAGGATATTTACAGTGCTCAAGTGTGTGCGAAAACACAAGTGCACTCTGTATTCTCTTAACCTCATATTCCGATGTGACACCAACGTGACCCGACCAGAGAGGGATTGGGCGCACGAACAACGGCTTAACGTGCTTTCCGAGTCACGGCGGTACAAGACCCCCAACTTCCAGACTCCAGGCTTACACTAAGAATTTCTTACCGAAAACTTGGGTACAAATTTTTGGCCTGACCCGGGATCGAACACGGGACTCTCATGAGCTGCCGTCGCTACAGACTTGCACGAGTCATTACTGTAGGTAAAACCTGCTTTTGTCTAATCAGACACTAGCAATATTGTGACACTGATTTGAATTTAATTTAATTTATGTAAGTAAAATATCAGCCTATAAACTGTCCCACTGCAGGGCAAAGGCCTCCATCATAGAAATCAAGTTATCGCTACTATGATGGGATTAGGCTTAACCACCACGCTTGCCAAATGCGGATTGGTGATCACAGACCCGAGCTATGTTCGAAAAATTCGAAACATACTTTTCGCTCGACCCGGGAATCGAACCCAGGACCCCGAGATCACGGCCCGGTACTTAACCCACTAGACCATCAGGGCGTTCTTATGTACTTTGTTTATAATATGTCATGTTTAACTGTCTCCATGTGACCAAGATACTGTGTATACTTTTTAAACCTATTAAATACAACTAATTATTAGAATACTTTAGCGGCTATTATTACGGGTTTTTTCTGGTCTGGGTGTTTCTATGTATTATAAGTATGTATTTACAAAAGAAAAATATTATAAGTATATATTTGTAATTCCGCTGTCGGTTCTGATATCCGTAACACAGTTGCTTCAGCTAACTATCTCGGAGTCAGATCAATGTATGTGATGTTGTGAAATATTTATTTATTTATTTTTCCACTGCGTCCTTCCTCTGCATCAGAAATTACAGATCTCACATCATGTAAAGCTCTCCATGTCTCCGATTGTTTCTGGTTCATTAAGTGAGCTTGTTAAGGGCTGTTTACACGCCCCTTCACTTTACGGAATGTCAGCCAAGTGTAACAACTTAATTGGAGGTAATAGTCAGTATATTTCGCTGATTGGTTCAAGATCTAAGATGCTGTACGATTGGATGGTAAATATTAATGTACTGGTTATTGTCAATACAATTATTGACAAACACATTTACCATTCAGCGGGTAATTCCGAGTTGCGCCTAAAGTTGTTGCTTACGAGCTTGGGGTACGCTTAAACCATGATTCAGGATTTGGGGAGACTGGTTATTACCTGTGGCGTAGTAGTTAGTGGGTCGCACTATAAAGCGACGGCTGCGCAAGAGGTCCTCGGTTCGATCCTCGGGTCGGGCCAAAAATTTGTACGTAAGTTTTCGGTAAGGAATTCTTAGTGTCAGCCCGGAGTCTGGAAGTTGGCGGTCTTTGTACCGCTGTGCCTCAGAGAGCACGTTAAGCCGTTCGTCCATCGTCTCTCCGGTCATGTCACGCTGATATCCCATCGGAATATAAGGGTAAGTGTAGTGTTTGTATCTAAGAACTAGATGCAATACACTGTCTTACACACACACGGGTAGGCCGTCAACTGTCAGTGTCTGCCTGGGCAGATGTCACTTGTGCCGACGAATGACATTGACATCTGTCAGGTGCCAGCCGCTATCTGGCATTCATAGAAAGAGTGAGGCGGTCGATCGTACAATAGGAGCACGGACGGACGTGCTGTGGAGATACCCTTGGTGTGGTGATGAGCCAGTGATTAGTGCAGTGTAAGTAACGTGAGGTAATCTACAGTAAGGGAATAGAGAGTGCACTTCTGTTTGCGCACACACCTGAGCACTGTAATTAATCCTGCGTACGTGACTGATCGTTGAGATTGGCTGCCGTAGCCGTAATCGGTTGGAGGATATTATACAATGAAGCGACTACCGTCTGACCTTTAGACCCCTTTAACAGGGGAACCAGAAAAATGAATCATGGTTACACGTTTCTGAAACTATCCATAACGTGTTGATTTTCTCACTTATTCCTCACCTCATTTGCTAATGGTAGAAATACGCATACCCTCTTATTCTAAAACGAGGTTTAAAATAAATATTGGGATTAATATTGGAAATAACTTAAGAACTAGAATAAACATTATTACAAAACTAACATTAACGTTGTTTAGCATAATACTTAAGTTAAACCACCCGGACCCCGAGTGTACGGGACTGTGGTGTGCTGGTTAGAAATTTAGGGATAAGGGATGAAAACACTGGATGAAACGGAAAACTATATATCAAGCAAAGTATAGGAAAATAGACAATTAAGACAGCAAAACAAAAGACGTATCAAAATATAAATCATGGACAAACTTACATAAACTAAAATAAGGTAATCATCAATCAATCAATAAAAAAATGAAGACTAAAATAATAACCTCAAAATATCGATTCAGTAACCATGACAACCTATCCCTGTGACAGTTCTTTCCTTATTTATTAATTTATTTTTTGGATTTAATCCCAAAACAACTAAGCAATTCCTATGCATTTTACTTGGAAACCTTACATAGGTCAATATTTTAATTTATTGTTGCTTAAAAACAATTTTAAAATATTTTTACTTCAGACAATGAAATAAGGTTAAATGTAAAATAAAATGTCACTGAACGAATAATTTGATGATTCGATCAATTTTGACACTATCCTGCGGTACTAAGTGGTCAATGGTTAGTCGAGGATTTGTAATAAAAATTTAAGAACTAACATTATTCCGTAATAATCTTGAACTTGCTAGTTTATGATTAAAACCGGTATCAGAGCAGTTTTTTTGTAATAAGAGGGACATAGTTTTCGAAAGTCTAGAGGATGCACCTCTATATTTTCGAAAACTATGCGATTGCGATGCTCGGATTGAAGCGATGATACTAACGCCGCCAAGTGATTAATACCTATATATTTTTTTAAAGTGAGCAATAAATACTTTAAGGAAAGTATTAATATTTTTTTGAGCCGAACTCATGTCATAACAACTTCCCACAAGTATAATTAATTGACATGACTGTTTAATGTTGAAAGAAATTATTACAAAAGTGAGTTGCAAAAAATTGTTAAGGCGACGGGTAGGGTACACCTATCGATTTCAATTTTTAGCTACTAAACCGGATCTATTTTAAACGATTTCGGGGTAACAACTTCTCGGCAAACACTTATACTATTTATTAAATAATCATGCACAAATGATGGGTAGGTTTTGTACGCGAACAAATTGATTTGCCACGCGAAAATTGATGAAAAGTGGCCGCTGTTGGCGAGAATCAATTTTTCGCGTACGCGTTGGACCCAACATTTTGCATGTGTTATAAAAATAGTATAAGTGTTCGAGAGGTGTAACCCCGAAATTGTTAAAAATAGCTCGATTTAGCCGTGTGGGTCTCCGGCAGAGTAGAATAGGCCACCTCACTCTTACGAGGTGTAAAAGGCGACTAAGGTAAAGCTGCTGGTATGATCATCAGCACCCAGAGAGGAAAACGCTGCATCTATATCAAAACCTCGACAGAACCCGTTTTGCCAAGCTGTGGTGAGTATGGCAATTACCTCAGGGATTGAGGGTGCCCGTGGCCAGCAGTTGGGGACTTAATGGGACCACGATGATGAGACTCCGATTTAGTAGCTAACATTAAAATCGATTGGCGTCGTTAGTGTGCCCTAACCTCACCTTAATGCTTTCCTTAAAGTATTTGTTGCTCACTTTAATAAAGGATCTACGTAAATTACTGACGGCGTTACCAAATACGAAGAAATTTTTCTTCTTATACATGAGCTTATGCTATGAGCAAAGCTCAGATATGACCGGCTTTGATGAAATTAGCCCTTAACCATAGATAGATATTCTTTATCTAACAAAAAGAAAATACAAGCCGATACAACAACAATAACAACAGAAGTACAATAAGGCGCGTCTTATCGCTTATAGTAATTTCTTCAGGCAACACTTTGGTAGTGAAACATAATGGGTAATGGGTAAATGGCCTATCTGGCTTTTAATTATGGACTTCCTACCTTCTAGCCTAGAGCAGTGTGGCCGCAGAGTAGATTAGGACAACTACTACGAAGTGTCGAAAAGGCGACTAGGTAAAGCTGCGGATGGACCATCAGCACACAGGAAGGAAAAACTCTGCATTATATAAAACCCTGCCAACCCGTCTGCCAAAGAGTGGTGAGTATGGCAATTACCCTCATTGATTTGAGGGAGACCGTGCACAGCAGTGGGGACATAAAATGGGCTGATGATGATGATGATGTGATGAAGCCTAAGAGCAGTACAGGAGACGTGCTATTGTAAAAGATTAAGACCATTAATTACCCGTGGCCCTCAAATTCATACATTTTAACAAAACATTTGACCAAAGGCAATTTATGGGAACTCGACATTTGCATCTGTCCGTTTGTTTACATTATTCACAAAGTCACTGACGGATCATCTGATGGTAAGCTGATTGCCGGTACTCATGGACACCGCGACACCAGTGTAGTCACAAGTGCGCTCGCCAAACCCTCTGGGCACCATCGGTACCCTCACTCACGACAGCGAAATACAGCACAGTGCTGCTTTCGCCGGTTTTTGTGTAGCCGTAGGAATCACTCCCCTCCTCAGTCGACACGGCCCATATTCATGCCGAGCGTGGCTTTCCCACGTTCAAAGTAATAACTGACGACCGATTGGAACGTGAACGCTGCCTCTGATTACAAGGGTTGCGGGTTCGATCCCAGCACAGTACAAACATTTTGTGTGCATGAACATGTTTGTTGTATTGGTCTGCGGGTTTGCCATGTATTTTATAGTAGTATTTACAAAGAAAAGTATTATATGTATATATGTGTAATCACTGTGTTTCTGATACCGTAGCACAGGGTGCTCGAGCTACCTATCTCGGAGTCAGATCAATGTATGTGATGTTGTGAAAGTTATTATTTATTGATTTATTAACTATAATTAATAGGTAGTCAGGTCTATTCACGCACTACCCGAAAACTGCAAAAACCTTTACACGAAAGCCCAAGGGTGAAAACTGTAGCATGAAACTGCAATAAACTAAAGCCATTATTCAAAACCGGCCTCTTAAATTTCCCAGTACATTCGTTTCTAACAAAATGTAGTGCGTTTCGAGGATTATCAAAAGAATCAACGGAGCATAAACACCGCGCATTAGCGAGCGCGAGGCCCAACAAGCGAACGGAAAACAACGATTCTAGGGGGCAAGTGTAGTGTAGATTACCCCGACCCGGAGACGGGTACGGTGGAAGCTACGAGGCTAGAAGGACTGCCAAGGTAGACATTTTTGGGACATTTTAAGAAAAACATTGTTTCTAAACGTCACAATATGCATCACTATACCTCTGGTCTAGAGTTGGATAATTAATCAAGACACACAAACGCATAACACACAACCACATATAAACTAACACACTCAACATACACACAC
>CM032480.1:7456312-7478162 GCA_019059595.1 Marasmia exigua | reverse complement strand
TCATTTATACTAAACGTTTTGGTGATTTTCCATAATAATGTTATAGAATACTCAGTATTTCTACTAATAAAGGTCCTGACAAAAGAGCCATTCGTGACGTCACGCCCTGCGACCCATGACGTCATACCGTTACCGGAATGACACTGAGTTGGTCCTTGCATTAGAACAAGGCTACTTCGTATGGCAGTTAACATAGAATATAGGTATCGCCTGTACAGAAGGGCAAGATCTAGAAGATATTGGGAATTTCGATACTTATATAGCAAAAAAATAATTTATGATATGTTATTAATGATAATAGAATATAGGGCAACCAGGGTCATTCCACTTAGTACTTTTTCCTTAGTATAGGAAAAATAGGAATAAGAATAAGTTTCAGCGGTTTTCGTTAGATGGAGCTTGTAAAGAGCAGATGTAGGTTTAAAAGGAAATTAATTGTTAATGGGCGGCGATGATTGCTTTCCATCAGGTGACTCGCTTGCTCGTTTGTCGCCTCTAGCATAAAAAAAATCAAGCAGATGGTTCGACGTGGTTTCGGTAGATGTCACTATGCATTTTTATAGTAAAGCGTGTTTCCGAAACAATGACCTCAAGCCGCCTGCCTATTTTAGCAATTTTAAAAGTAACTAACTAACTAACTAGGTTGGCGCAGCGACCCATAGTGAGTCTTGGCCTCCGATAATAAGAGCCTCCATCTTGGTCGACCATGCGCCACCTCCTGTCAGTCATCTGCCGAGAGTCCGCGCAGGTCTTTTTCGACCTCATCCTTCCAGTGATATCTCAGACGGCCGACTGGCCTTTTGCCATTAGGACGTCCCTGATACGCTCGCTTTACCGCACGATCGTCTCCCATTCTTTCTAGGTGGCCGAGCCAGCGAAGTCGATGCGCTTTAGTGTTGGGCTCGCCCACCTGGTCTTCCAGTTCCCTGTTCTTTAGCCTCCTCCACGCGCCATCCGGAGTCTGTTTAGGTCCCAGAATCTTCCTCCAGATCTTCCGTTCTGCCACGAGTAGTTTGGTCTCTTCTTTGCGGGTCAATGTCCAAGCTTCACAGCCGTACATCAAGATTGGACGTATCACTGTCTTGTAGATTTTTGTGCGCTTGCTAAGAAGCCTGGACACCAAAACCCTGTGTAGAGCTGCACTACAACGGAGGGCATTTTGGATCCTTGTATCTATTTCTTGCTCCCTGGTGTTAGTGTCCGTTATAAAGCAGCCCAGATACTTAAATCTATCTACACCCTTGTATGAGACCTCTCCAGCTTTGAGGTTTCGCCTCGGGACTCGGACATTTTTATATCTACGAATATGCATGTATTCGGTTTTTTGGTGGTTGATGTTGAGACCTACTCTTTTAGCGGCCGCCTCCAAGGTTTCAACTGCCAATGTGACCTCTTCCTTACTCTCCCCTAATAAAGCAAGGTCATCCGCGTATCCTATCACCCTTGTCTTATTGCGTGTTCTAGTGCAAGGTTGAACAACATGGGTGATAACGCATCCCCCTGCTTTAACCCCGTCTTTACTTCAAATTCCCCCGTAAAATCGGTTCCAACTCGGACTACGGCTCTGCTTTCTTTAGTCGCCACTTCAATCATCTTGACCAACTTGAGGGGGATATTGAAATTTCTCAGGATATTGAAGAGTGCGGGGCGGTCAATGCTATCATAAGCTTTGGCGAAGTCCACAAAAAGTGAGTGGGTGTTTTGGGCGTACTCCCATCTTTTCTCCAATATTTGCCTGAACAGAAAAATTTGATCGACTGAGCTACGGTTGCGTCTGAAACCACACTGGTAATCACCTACAATGGTCTCAGCGTATGGTTCCAGTCTCTTTAGCAACACGTAGGACAGGATTTTGTAGGCTGTTGGCAGTAAGGCAATGCCCCGGTAGTTCCCGCACTTTTTCCTACTCCTTTTTTTTGTGGACTGGACATATAACGCCTAGGTTCCATTGGCTAGCATCTCATTTTAAAAAGTAAGCATGGGAAATAAACCAGACATCTAGAAGGTATTTCATCATCATCGTCAGCCCATTTAAGTCCCCACTGCTGGGGCACGGGCCTCCCTCAATCACATGAGGGGTAATTGCCATACTCACCACGCTTGGCAGACGGGTTGGCGAGGGTTTTGATATAAATGCAGAGTTTTCCTACTCTGGGTGCTTATGATCATGCCAGCAGCTTTACCTTAGTCGCCTTTTACGACACCTCGGTAAGAGTGAGGGTGGCCTATTCTACTCTGCCGGGCACCACACGGCCTAACAGAAGAAGGTATTTACAATTTTGTTATATAGTAAACAAAATTATTTCTGATATTTTATTTAATCGTCTCCCTGACTGATGCTCGAAGGTAGCCGTACTACATAGCCGTTGAGTATTGGCCGTTTTCCCCTAGATGGCGCTAGCACTGGCAAGCCGACTGATGCCTCTATCTCAGTATATATAAATTACTCTATGAGAGCAAGGTTTTGGGTACATTAACTACATCATGCGTGATCGTATCAGAAATGATGAGATCCGCAGGAGAACTAAGGTTACAGACATAGCCCAAAGGATTGCATGCCTCAAGTGGCAATGGGCAGGGCACATAGCAAGGAGAACAGACGGCCTTTGGGGCGGAAAGATCCTCGAGTGGAGGCCACGTACAGGAAGTCGCAGCCGTGGCAGGCCCCCCACAAGGTGGACCGACGATCTGGTGAAGATCGCGGGAATCCATTGCATGCGGGCGGCACAGGACCGATCTGAGAAGAGAACATTGGGGGAGGCCTATGTCCAGCAGTGCACGTCTATTGGCTGAAATGATGATGATGATGAACTACATCATATGGATTGATTGCAATAAGTGACGGTAGTTTTGTTGTTAAAACGTGCGCCTTCCGAACTTGCGAAAGTTTGAAATCGAGCAGAAACCTCTGGATTTTTCAAACCTATTTGCGTATTTTTACCATTAGCACCATTAGCTCGGCGGTGACGGAAAACATCGTGAATGTAATTTTTGAGTTCCCAAATCATGCCCCAGTTGGTCATGTTCTGATTGAATGTCTTTTTTTTGGTCAATAGGCTAACGCTTGACCACAAACGCACATGATGGAAAGCGACGAGGTCTAGGATGATACGCGTTCGCCTAAAAGATGCCTATTCACTCTTGCATTAAAGATGTCCAGATTATAGTGGTCTGGAAAAACAGACCTCGGCAGAGAGTTCCATTTCCTTAATCATCAATGTGGTCATGACATCCTATTGATTATGTTTTTGCCTCGCGCTGAAGTTTCTAGAAATTTGGATACGATTTTTTTTTTTTACATTATAGCGGACAAACGAGCAGACGGCACACCTGATGGAAAGTGATCACCGCCGCCCATGGACATCTGCAACACCTGAGGTATCACATATGCGTTGCCGGCTCTTAAGAAAGGAGTACACCCTTTTCTTGAAGGTCACCAAGTCGTATCTGTTCGGAAACACCACGGATGACAGCTGGTTCCACAGTTTTACTGTGCGTGGTAGGCAATGACGTGAGAAACGCACTGTAGTCGATATAAATCCATCCAGGTGTTGTGGATGGTATTTCGCGTTCTGACGTGATGTGCGGTGGTGAAAAATTGCAGCTGGAATAAGGCCGAACAGCTCCTCGGAACATTCCCCATTGTAAATGCGATAGAAGATGCACAGTGATGCTACATCTCTACGCAATGACAGAGGATCAAGTGTGTCGGAAATTGCCTGGTCGTCGACAGTTCTGACCGCCCTTCGCTGGATACGATCCAGAGGAAGAAGCTGATATTTGGGAGCTCCAGCCCAGAGGTGAGAGCAGTATTCCATGTGAGGCCGCACCTGCGCGATTCCAACCATTTACACATTCATAAGTTGCTTTTTAATCAGGGCAATCCATATTTTGTGGATTACTCCGAATATTTTTTCTTTATTTTAAATTCCAAAGTGCTGACGTAAATCCCAACACAAATTCCATTCCATCGATCAACGGTTATACATTAAAAGTTAATTCCACTTTCGGCTATAGATTTTCCGCAATAAGTACCTACTTTCGATAACACTATAAGCAGATTAAGTGCCGTTTTGGCTTCTGATTAAATTTATGAATGCATTTAGTTTGTGGAATATTGGATTGATTACAGGTAGGTAGTATCATCATCATCAGCCCATTTAAGTTCCCACTGCTGGGGCACGGGCCTCCCTTAATCACATGAGATGTAATTGCCATCCTCACCACGCTTGGCAGACGGGATGGCGAGGGTTTTGATGTAAATGAAGAGTTTTCCTTCTCTGGGTGCTGATGATCATACGCTGCTTCAAGTCAGTTTCCGTATCAATCTTGTCGAGCCGGCCTATTAATGCTGAAGCGCGGCTCTCCTGCGATAGTATTCCAAGTTCAACCATTTATAGGTATCAAGCATAAGTAAAAATATTGATTGGAAGAAATCGCTACAAGCGATGAGACCGCCTTAATGTCTGTTGTATTTTTTTTTATATATAGAAAGGCCAAGGATGACCTCACTCCGCCTGATGGTAAGCGGTCGTGAAATCCAAATATGAGGCTGACAGGCACAGAAGAACTAACAAAGTACCCATTGTGTATGCCATCCTCACCCTAATGGCCTGCTGAGATGCCGTTTCACGCCCCGCCTAAAAGACCCTGGATTGTATGAAGGAGGAAACACATGAGCTGGGAGGGCATTCCATGCCTTGATGGCTCGGGGCAGGAACGAGGAGCCAAACCTCTTTGTGCGCGCCGCCATTGTCTGGATGGTATGCGGATGGCAACGCTGTCCAGCACGTGTTGTTCGGAAGTGGAAAGGGGAGGATGGGATAAGTTGAAATAACTCATCAGAGCATTCCCCATTATAGAGGCGGTAGAGAACACTTAGACTATTATACGTTATATAATTGTACGTGTATATTGTTTTTATGCAATAAATAAAAACTATCTATTTATCTACATAGTCCAACGACGACCCGTTCGGACCAGTGGTAGAGAACGCTGCCTCTGGTGCAAGGGTTACGGGTTCAATCCCCGCACAGTACAAACATTTGTGTGCATGAATATGTCTGTTTTTATTGGTCTGGGTGTTTTCTATGTATAATAAGTATGTATTTACAAAAGAAAAGTATTAAATGTATATGTTTGTAGTTCCGCTGTTGGTGCTAATATCCGTAACACAGGTGCTTGAGCAACTAATCTCGGAGTCAGATCAATGTATGTGATGTTGTGAAATATTTGAAAAAAATTTTATATTTATAAGTAGTCCCTTCTACTTTATACATCTTTGTACTAAGTGCACGTTACAGAAGCGATGTAGAACCTTGGTCCCTTTTCTGAAGGCCAAGGACTCGCAGGATAATGCAATATCGCTCCATCCCATTTTAGGTAAAGGTTGTGGTAATTTACACAGCGGGGATTTGCCAAGGAGACGTGGCAATTTCGAGACTTTTGCAGAAGCAAGGAATTGTAAAACTTTATTAGAAAATCTTGAAGGTTATTCTTATTAACCTTATGTTCTTGTTTAAACTGGCTAATAATCTTATTGATTGCGCCAATTTATTAAGCAAGGTTAATTTCAATGTACCGTACAAACTAGCCCGCGTCTCCAGATATCTGCCATTCAAGGACAAGGGGTTCAGGACAGGACTAGGCCATTTTTCTTCCGTTGATAGGGTTCAATCACAGTTCAGTAAACTAATACGGTGATCTCAAATTGATATTGATTTGTCGTATTCACAACGTAGATTAAAATCAGCATTGCATAAACACATGTCTTCCTTATTATTAGAAGTGTAAATCTTTAAATTGTTGTTCTTATAATTGTAACACCGGAGCTATATGTTCCATTGCACATTTTGTAATGGAACATATAGTTTTACACGATGTCACTTTCTTGCTGGAAAGAGATGAGTCTGCTTCTGACTTATTCTACTCTTCTTTTTGTGTTTCCTATTTAAAATTGATTATATTATAAGCATGTCGTGGTCGCCTTTAATTAAGACTTGGGATGTATATGTAAGTTTTTCCTTCTACCGTGTAATGATGTATGTTTTGTTGGCTATCCTTAAATAAATGTAAAGAAATTCGATATCTCCATTACATAGTGGATATCGTCTTCCTTATATTTATCTATGCCGCCTAGAGGTTTTAAGAAAAATAGATGTCACTGTCATGTTGTCAAATTAAATGAGTCAACGGATTTTTATTAATGCTACGTAAAATTACATAAGAGAATAAAAAGATATTTATAATTGTGAATATAAGGAACAACATCCTGGAATAAGAGCTTTAAATGTTGTTTTATAATGATCCTATTAATTTCTAATAACAAGAGTATTTACGACTCACATAGAAAAGAATATAAATTTGAAGAAGGAGACATGGTATACGTGGAGAATGGAAATAAATTGAATAGAAAGAAGATGGATGAATTGAGGATTGGACCATACAAAATCTTGAAGAAGATTTCCAATTCCATTTATGAAGTGGATGCTGGTCATAGAAAGGCGGAATCTAATTTCTACCACATTACCAAACTTTCACCAGTATTCGTTGGTCAATGACCTAACAATTACATCCTGGAATAAGAGCTTTAAATGTTGTTTCTTTGATTTCAGGTATGTAAGGAATTTATCTGTTTTTTTTATAGGCTGAACTAAGTGAACTTTAGAACTGTGTAAAATAATAAAACTTTGATTTCAGAGAAACAATACGCTTTTATTTCGGCATATCATAGAAATTAATAGGATCATTATATAAATAAATTAACCATTTATTTCAGATAAATACATCCATACAAATTCTTTTGCGCATAATATAGGTAGATAGGTATATTCCCCAAGGTGGACCGATCTGGTGAAAGATACGGGAATCCCTTGAATGTGGGCAGCACAGGAGCGATCTGTGTGGAGATCATTGGGGAGGCTTTTGTCGTGCAGTAGATGTTTATTGGTTGAAATGATGATTATGAGCTTAGTGGTAAGAATGCGCCTTTCATGCGGGGGGTCCGAGCATACATCTCTGGGTGTTTCAAATCTATGTGTGTATTATATTTCTATCATGTTTCTACCTATAGCTCGGCGGTGCGGGAAAACATCGCGAGAAAACCTACACGTTTCAGATAGTTTCTGAATCTTGTAACCATGATTCAGATGGTCTGTTTCCTCTATTTAGGGTTGCGAAGGACAGACGTCAGTCGCGTCTATGTTACTCGTGTTACCAGAATCCACATCCTGAATCATGGTTTAAGCGTACCCTGTGTCGACGAGTGAGTAAGGGTACTGAAGGCCCAATTTGGGGCGGCAAGGACTTTAAAGGATTGCAACTCACTTTTGACTCTACTGGTGTTGCGGGTATGGACGGCGGCAATCGCTTACCATCACGTTATCCGTTTGCTCATCTACCACCATTCACATAAAAAATCTGTTTTTTTTTTAGCATTTTGGTAGATGATAATTCAGATATGCTTTCTCGTAATAACGCCGGCCATTACCGCAACATTGCAAATGTAGTTAGTCCGGGCGGCCGGCGTTAGCGGCTCACAGGCGACCAGCGCGTCGGCGGACGTAAACGCTGCGGGTGAATGCGGCGATGGCTTATTCATGACTAGGAATCGAGTCATCAAGTATAGATGCTAATACTGCAAATTATAGATTAGTGTTTGCAGTGATGGCAGCTCAGTGGTTTAGAACTCGCCTACCATACGGCGGGTTCGTGGTTTCGGTCCTGCACATGTTTGTTTGTATTGGTCTGGGTGTTTTCTATGTATTATAAGTATGTATTTAATTTACAACAGAAAAGTATTATATGTATATATTTGTAATCCCACTGTTGATTCTGTAATCCGTAACATAGGTGCTTGAGCTACCTATCTCGGAGTCAGATCAATGTATGTGATGTTGTGAAATATTAAAAAAAAAATGTATACCGGACTCCAGAGCGACAGCTTTGGACGCAACCGGGAATCATACGCTAAGATGAGGAGTAGGACTCAAAATTGGTATACATTTCAAGAGATTTTTCCGATAGATTCTTCAAATATCCGCACACATAGCCGTATAAACTATTTACTTATTTATGCTTGTTCGCCTGGCTCTACCAGAGTGATAACACGAGAAAACCGAGAGGTGTGGCTTTAATTACGGCTACGGCTAAAATTAGTGACCAAGAGATCTATTTTTGATTCACTCGTATGACTTAGCGTCGTCACATGCGACGTAAGTCACATTCGCCTTCTAAGTCACATGAAGCCGATTATCCTTATTTTTGAATCATTCTATTTCGATGTTGCCAATATAATAATATAATACTACTCTTTGATATAATACGGTAAATTGACATTCTAACCCTTCCATGCACAATTTTACAAAAACCGGTAACTTTCGCATTGCAAACGGAACGCAAAAACTATAGATTGTTGGCTGAATATGAAAATCTTTGCTGTTTTGTCACAAAAAACTATGAATGTCACCTGTTAAAATCAGTCAAATCAAAGTTTTGAAGTTTATAATATTTTGTTTATGCTTGTTGCTATTGACAACTATTTTGACGTTGCTTCTACCGCTCGCTTTAAGTCACTCGACCAACGAGTGGGTGGGGTCACTCGTTGCAGACAAATGATTCAAAAATGCAGAATTTTGTATGTCGAAGGAAAATCAGTAGAATTAGTGCGCTCGTCACGACGCTAAGTCATACGAGTAAATCAAAAATAGGTCTCCAAATCTCTCCTTAAGTATGTCTTTTTTGTGATAGGTGGCAGACGGTAAGCACCTGATGGCGCCTGATGGCTTACCATCATTGCCACTGCCCGTGGACACTCGCGACATCACCTTTCATCCGGATTGGGCCTCCGGTACCCTCACTCACGCAACGAAACACAGCACAATGCTGGTTTTCTGTGAGGCTATCACTCCGGTCGAGCCGGCCCATTGATGCCGAATCGTGAATCTTCCACGGTCAAACAGTCATGTCTTTAGTAATCTACTATTTTTCACAAGAAAATTCCAAGGTTGGTATTTGAAATGCATACGTAGATTTGGCGAATGCCATTTCATCATGGCCGCGCTTAGGCTGTCGACCAATGGCCTAAGGCGCTCACTACAAGCCCGCTAACTGAATGGTGATTAGCGTGTATTAATTAAGCGAATCAATAATAGATAGCCGCCAGTAATTATGCATCGACATCACTACCTATATCAGAGCGAGTATTATCTATTAATTTGCAGGACATTGTGTGCATGGTGTATCGCATAGGTCCATAACTTATATGATATACAACCTGTGCGGATAAAGAATGGGATCAGAAATGGCGGCACATCTATTCACTTCTCGCTCGCACACTATTTGCGTCTATAATCGCACTCGTGGGTGTGCGAGCGAGAAGTGAATAGATGCGCCGCCATTTCTGATCCCATTCTTTATCCGCACAGGTTGTATATCCATATATCCGCGCCCCATGCTTGTGCTGTGGTTGCTTGCTGCCCTATCACCTCGGTATCAATGATCAAAGGGAAGAAACTGCAGGTGACACCTACATTGTGTCCACTGAAGAAGAAGTGCGATGATGAGGGCTTCAGTAAAGCAGAGAAGAAGAAGCCCGCCAGGGTAATTGCACTTGAAGTATCAGCCTATAACTGTCCCACTGCAGGGCAAAGGCTATGATAGGATTAGGCTTAATCACCACGCTTGCCAAATGCGGATTGGTGATCATAAACCCAAGCTATGTTCAAAAAATTCGAAACACTTTTTGCTCCACACAGGAACCCAGGACCCCGAGATCAGGGCCGGTACCTTACCGGGACTGTCAAAAAATGAGACACTAAAAAGCTTGAAAAAAAATTTTTCAGCGAAAAATAACCGCCTTCAGAAACCACGAACTAAAAAGTGTATCTAATATAATATTTGAAATGTACCTATAATGTGCTAAAAATATTATATTACACTTTTTAGTTCGTGGTTTTTGAAGGCGGCTTTTTTTTTGATTTTTTTTTATTTATTCATTATCATCATTATTTTGTCTAAATGAGATACATCCATATAGCCTTTTACGATACAAAAAATTTTTACGGTACAATAACAAAATAAAAATCATAACCATCTTAAACTATGCAAGTGAGACCGGAGAGGTTTCCCGATTCATCCCAGAAGGGTTTCCCGGCTTATCCCCTTCCATCCCGGGGGCAGGGGCTGAGTTTCTTCGGATCTCCAGTTTTTATATCTTAGAATATCGGGTTTCGAAGTAGTGTTGTACCAAATGCAAGACCAAGGATGAGATGAATTCGAACCTAAGTGTGATGAACACTAAGCGTTTTATTAAAGTAGTCATTTTCCACAGTCCCACAAGCGTGGGAGACCCACGCTTGGGCATGAATGGGTCGGCTCAACCGGAGTGATAACACGGCCTTACAGAAAACCGGCGTGAAGCAGCACTGTGCTATGTTTCGCGGCGTGAGTGAGGTGAGGCCTATTCCAGGGGAAAAGGGGGTTAAAAGGTTGGCAGCGCACTTGTGACTCCGCTGGTGTCGCGGGTGTCCATGGGCGGCGGCAACTGCTTACCATCAGATGATCCGTCTGTACATCTGCCACCTATCACATAAAAAAAAAAAATTGGAAAAAAAGGTGGCATATGCCACCCGCTGATAACCATGGGTGACGGCAGCACTAGATAGTGAAATCACAAGTGCGCTGCCAACTATTGAACTTCCTTTCCCAGATTGGACCTGTAACTTCCTCGGTGAAACACAGCGCAGGCGCTAGGTACTTCTCACTGGTTTTTTGAGGCCGTGATATCACTCCGATCGAGCCGGCCCACTCACTCGGTGAAACATGTATGCCGAAGTGTTTAACCGAGGCACTAGAGGCCAAATCAGGGGGTTGGGATGTTCAAAGTTATGCTGTGCATTTGTGACAACACTGGATTTATGGGTGTCCTGGATTTGTGTTTAAGCGGAGGAAATCGCATACCATGAGATGATACGTCTGCTTGTCTGTCACCTATACGTAAACACAAACTAAGAAGAAGATACTACGTAATTAATTAATTTGCTTTTTCAGCGCAAGGTACTCAATTTTTTTTTAATTTTCGGCAGTTTATAATTAAAAGTTTTTTGTCGAAAAGTTTTTATTCATTTCCAAGACCATCGGAATGATACTCTTGCAAGTCCTGTATTACTACTGGCCATCGTAAGGTGTCTCGAAAAACCTCCCATATTTTGTTGCCAATACTGAATTTGAACAACACCATTTTGCAGCATGGGGATTTGCGATACTTTGTACCTAATCTGTCAATTATTTTCTTTCAAAGTCACCTTTAGGGATAGGTTGATGAAGTAGCAAGGAAATAGCATGTATTTGATTGATGATTTCTGAACAGCGTCTAAATAAAGTTAGTTTGAAATGTTTTTATGTACCCTTAGATGTGACTGAAAAAAAAAACGAGGCTATTCTCAATTTTGACGACCCGTGTTTGTGCAAGAACGCCATCTAGCGCGTAATTCGATAACAACGGTGTCATTGGGTTCTAAAGCAACTGACACATCAAACCAAAGGAAGCCTGCAGTTCCACAAGCAACCACAGGATGGCGCTGGGGAGCATCGACCGACCGGTCTCCATGGATGAAGAGCCGCAGGAGCCGTCACTTCATTCTCGACAGCGCCCAGACTCGTTACCTATTCATCTTTTTAAGCATCAATTTTTTTATAAACTGTTAATTAAGCAATAAATGTCGTAGTATATTGAATTCAATAAATAATTCATTGAACCACCCTTAAGAAACCACCCTGGGAGAATAGGCAGGATAGCCACGATAGAGGTCAGGCCAGATATCGAACAAAATTGGACCTTCTACGCCGCATCAGCTCAAGACCAGCATCAGAGGTTTGACCGATCGTTCCTTTTTTCCCTCCTTTCCAAGTGATTTGTGCTAATATCGTGTTTTTCTCAATTCTAGAAAGTGCTCAATCATAAGTGCGTGGCTTGCATCTACCCTCGCGTTCTTCGCTCCTACTTCTGGAAGCTTCGAGAAGAACTGTGAGTACCTGATTCCCCGTCACCCACACACACATACAATACACACAATGACTAAAAAGAGGCATTCATTAGTAGATTTTGAGGATAAGGATGATTTAGTTAAAAACGCGATCAAAAAAAGGGGTGTAGTCAAGTGCAAACTAACTAATTTTGTCAAATATTTGAATGAGTTAGAGTTAGCTAGTGAAACAACAGAACTGCAAATAGAAGAATTAAGGTCACGTTTTCTTAAGGCAGAAACTTTGTTGGAGCAGTTCTCAGATATTCAGGATGAAATAGACATTAACATTGGTGAACATTTAGCACTCAGAGAACAACAAGAGAGAGAAGCATTTGAGAATCAATATTATGCCGCTGTTGCCAAATGTAAATGTAAATTAAATGGATTTTCTTCAAAGCAGGGTAAGTCTTGTTCGCAAAGTAGCATCAAACTACCTACGATTTCATTACCCGCTTTCGATGGTTCATATGATCACTGGCTGGAGTTTCGCGATATTTATCTATCTCTGATTCATAATTCTAAAGATATTGACAATATTCAAAAATTTCATTACCTACGTTCTGCTTTAACGGGAAACGCTTTACAAATTATTAAATCGTTAGAGTTTTCAGCTAATAATTACCTCACTGCTTGGGAACTATTAGAAAATAGGTTCAATAACAACCGTTTGCTTGTCCATAATCATGTTAAGGCTTTATTTTGCGCACAGTCTATCAATAAGGAGTCGGCTCCACACATTAGGAAACTTCTAGACACAATTCTAAAAAACATTCGTTCGCTCAAGTCTTTAGGTGAACCGACAGATTCATGGGATACTTTAATCATTTATATTATAGTTTCCAAACTCGATTCCGCTACTGAACGCGAATGGGAAGTGTATAAGAGTACCCTCAATAATTCGACAAAAGGTGAAAAAATATGTTTAGCCGATTTAACTAAATTTCTTAAGGACAGAGCTGACGTGTTAGAAACTATTAACGTAACTCATAGTCACAATAAGCCTAATTTCGAGTCTAGAAGACAGTCACTGTCGAGTAACGCATTATCAAAGTCACATAGTCATGTTGCAGGCGTATCGCAAACTAATTCAAATTCGCAAAAGGCTGCCAACCCAAAGCGATTTCGCCCATGTAGTATGTGTAATGCTAATCATCCGCTTTATTCATGTGAAATGTTTCTTAACTTGTCCATTAATGATAAGTTGAAAAACATTGAACAAAAAAAACTGTGCCATAACTGTCTCCGTATTGGCCATGCAGCAGCTAGTTGCTGGTTTGGAGCATGTAAAAGGTGTAATTTAAAACATAATAGCCTAATTCACAAAGACATGGACAGCGTCGACGCTGGTGCATCAACATCTTCAGCGGACGCATACGGCAATCAGCTACTTCATCAAAATCATAACTCAAATAATTCGCAATCATTTCATTCTGCAATAACTACTAATTCGCTTCATAATAATGTCAATGACAATCAGCTGGAATACTCAATTCTAGAACCAGTACTGTTGTCGACAGCCCTAGTTGAAATTGCAGATATACACAACAATTTTCATACAGCTAAAGCTTTACTCGATAGCGGAAGTCAACATTGCATAATTTCAAAGGACTTCTGTAATACACTCGGCATTCCATTACTACAGTCCACTGTTAAAGTCACTGGTGTAGGCAGCTCAGTCACGCAGTCTACACACACCTGTGAGATTCAGTTAAAGTCTAAGACTAGTGCATACACGACGCGCTTTAATTGCCTAGTCCTCCCACGCATCACAGCCCAATCGCTATCTTCCGAATTCGCATATAATAATATTCCAATTCCAGATCACATACAACTAGCTGACCCTAATTTCTTTTCGCCTGTAGAAATAGATTTGTTAATCGGAGCAAATCAATTTTGGGAACTGTTAAATGACGGTCTTATTCGTTTGCCAAATGGTCCATTTTTACAAAACACAAAACTCGGATGGATCATTTCAGGTGCATAACATAAAAAAACTTACGCATTAATCAAGTTCAATGTAATTTCACGCAATCCATTGATACACAATTAAAACAATTCTGGGAATTGGAAGAGATTCCTCAAAGCCATAAGCTCACCCAAGAAGAAATCGCATGCGAAAATTTGTTCTCGGGCACAACGTTACGCGACAATACGGGTCGGTTTTCCGTGCGCATTCCTATGAAGGAATCACCTGAGGTATTGGGCGATACGTTTACGCTAGCAGAGAACCGGTTCCTAGCGCTGGAACGTAAACTACAACGAAGCGCGCCGGAGTACAGAAAATTGTATTGCGATTTTATGTCTGAGTATTTAAGCCTGGGGCACATGAGTCGCATAGATAATTATACGTCACCTTATTATTTTCTACCACATCATGGTGTTTTCAGAGAACACAGTACTTCATCGCGTTTAAGGGTTGTCTATGACGCAAGCTTAAAGTCTAGTTCTGGACTATCATTTAATGACATTCAAGAAGTTGGTCCAACGTTACAAAATGACATATTCTCAATTCTTTTACGATTTCGTCAACATACATACATAGCATGTGCAGATGTCGAGAAAATGTATAGACAAATTTTAATTCAACCTGATCAAAGAAATCTGCAATTAATACTTTGGCGAGAGAATCCCTCCGACGATCTCGGAATATATCAGTTAAATACTGTTACGTATGGCACCGCGTCTGCACCCTACCTTAGCATTCGATGCCTAAAGCAGCTTGCATCGGAATGCGGGGATGACGTCATCGCGCGCGTTATCAATGAGGATTTTTACGTTGACGATTTAATTACTGGGCACGACAACAAAGAAATCTTAATAGATATTTGTGATAAAACTTCGCGGGCGTTAGAATCGGGTTGTTTTCCATTAAGAAAGTGGATATTTAACTTTAAATGTTCTCAATCTGAATCACAGTTGTTTAAACAATTAGGACTTGGGGAAAATTGTCAGACCAAAACACTTGGGTTAGGATATTTAACTAACTCGGACGAGTTGTTTTTTCACATCAAAATGTGACTCAAACATAAACAATGTCACTAAGCGAACTATTCTATCAGTAATTTCTAAAATTTTCGACCCATTAGGCTTGTTGGCACCTATAATTATTATAATCAAAATGATCTTAAGAAACTTGTGGTTATGTAAATTAGGTTGGGATGATCCTTTACCTAACTCAATTTTATTATCATGGCAAAATTTTGTATACAGCCTTAAATATTTAAATGATTTACGAATTCCGCGTCACATTAAAAATAAAAATTCAAATCACATTGAGTTGCACATATTCACAGATGCGTCACAAGATGCCTATGGAGCTTGTGCGTACATACGTAGCGTTAGCTATAGCGAGTCGGGCGAGCCCATAATCACTGTCAAGTTATTGTGTGCGAAATCCAAGGTCGCGCCAGTGAAGCCAATCAGCGTACCCAAGTTAGAATTGAGCGGGGCGCTTGTTGGCGCGCGTCTTTACAAAAAATAATAGATTCGCTTCGACTAAAGTTTAATAATGTCAATTTCTGGACTGACTCAACTATTGTCATAGGTTGGCTCAAGATCTCTCCTAACAACTTAAAAACATTCGTTCAAAACCGCGTAGTAGAAATAAACGAATTAACCGATAACTCAAAGTGGTCGCACGTCGCCGGTAAGTCAAACCCGGCTGATTTGTTATCGCGCGGTACACGAATTGAGGAATTAAATTCATCAGATTTATGGTGGCACGGGCCTCTTTTTTAAGTGAACCGGAAATAGTGTCAGTTAATATCGATCATTACGAACAATGTGAGGATTTACCAGAGATAAAATCCAAGAAAATAATTTCTATGGTAAGTCAATCGAATTCGGAACAGTTTCCGTTCGATCGATTTTCATGTTTTAATCGTATGCAACGGGTTACTGCATTTATGTTACGGTTCATACATAATTCACGTACAAAAATCACAACCGAGCGTAACTCGGGCCCATTGACTGTCGAGGAGATAAATAAAGCTAGTACAGTCTTGACTAGAATTGTTCAGCAACAATCCTTCCCTGATATTTATGTCTCATTAAAAACAAATAAATTAAATTCTTTTCCAAGAAGTATATCAGGCCTAAACATTTTTATGGATGAGAATAGCATTATTAGAGTGGGAGGGAGATTAAACAATTCTGTTCAATTCTCTTTTAACAAAAAACATCCTATTTTATTATGTGCCAAGCATTTATTTACTCGTCTTTTATTTTCATTTCAACATAAATTTTTATTACATGCTGGACCCCAGTTGCTACTGTACACCATTAGGGAAACATGGTGGCCACTGCGCGGTCGCGATTTAGCCAGAAAAACTGTACACGCTTGCGTTAAATGTGTACGTCTGAAAGCTAAACCCTTTCAGATGCAAATGGGTAATTTACCACAAGAAAGAATAGAAGAAAGTTATCCATTTATTCGTTGTGGTGTAGATTATGCCGGGCCAGTTTTCATTTTAAACCGAAAGGGAAGAGGGGCGAAATTGGAAAAGGCGTATATTTGTTTATTTATTTGTTTTGCAACCAAGGCAATACATTTAGAATTGGTAACAGATTTAACTACTAAAGCATACATATTGGCCTTAAATCGCTTCATCTCTCGCAGAGGAAAACCTTTAGTAATTTACTCTGATAATGGGAAAACATTTGTAGGGGCTTTAAAGGAATTTTCCCAAATATCAAATAATTGGAGCAACATTTTAGATTACACTACGAATAACAACATACAATTTAAATTCATTCCACCATACACACCTCAATGGGGGGGACTATGGGAACGGGGAATCGGGTCCTGTAAATTTATTATGCGTCGCGTTATAGGAAATGCAAATTTTACTTATGAGGAGTTGAGCACGGCATTAGCACAAATTGAAGCCATCCTCAACTCCCGACCTATGACTCCTATGTCCACAGATCCAAATGACCTGTCCCCACTTACCCCAGGTCATTTTTTGATTGGTCGGCCTCTGACTGCACCTGCGTGCAGCGACCTCACCAGATCGATAACAAGCCGCCTACCTCGTTACGACCGAATTGCACAGATCCGGCAACACTTCTGGAAACGGTGGTCATTGGAGTACATCTCAGAGCTGCAGACGAGGACTAAATGGCAGACCAATCAAAATACATTAATACCTAACACATTGGTTCTAGTCAAAGAAGACAACCTGCCACCACTGCAATGGCGTCTTGGGCGGGTGATACAAACGTACCCAGGCAAGGATGGCATTTCAAGAATCGCCGTCATCAAAACCGCGACTGGAGACATAAAACGGTCATATCACAAGCTATGCCCGATCCTGCCTTCTGATCAAGCCCAAGAGCATTGAAGAAATCAAAATTGGAATTCTCCAGAATCTCCAAGGCTGGGGGCATGTTTGTGCAAGAACGCCATCTAGCGCGTAATTCGATAACAACGGTGTCATTGGGTTCTAAAGCAACTGACACATCAAACCAAAGGAAGCCTGCAGTTCCACAAGCAACCACAGGATGGCGCTGGGGAGCATCGACCGACCGGTCTCCATGGATGAAGAGCCGCAGGAGCCGTCACTTCATTCTCGACAGCGCCCAGACTCGTTACCTATTCATCTTTTTAAGCATCAATTTTTTTATAAACTGTTAATTAAGCAATAAATGTCGTAGTATATTGAATTCAATAAATAATTCATTGAACCACCCTTAAGAAACCACCCTGGGAGAATAGGCAGGATAGCCACGATAGAGGTCAGGCCAGATATCGAACAACCCGTTTGGAACAGTGGTAGTAAACGCTGCCTTTGGTTCAAGGGTTGCGGGTTCGATTCCCGCACAGTACAAACATTTGTGTGCATGAACATGTTTTTTTGTATTGGTCTGGGTGTTTCCTATGTATTATAAGTATGTATTTACAAAAGAAAAGTATTATATATCATCATCATCATCATCGTCAGCTTATTTAAGTCCCCACTGCTGGGGCACGGGCCTCCCTCAATCACATGAGGGGTAATTGCCATACTCACCACGCTTGGCAGACGGGTTGGCGAGGGTTTTGATATAAATGCAGAGTTTTCCTTCTCTGGGTGCTAATGATCATGCCAGCAGCTTTACCTTAGTCGCCTTTTACGACACCTCGGTAAGAGTGAGGGTGGCCTATTCTACTCTACCGGGACCGTACGACTTTATTATATGTATATATTTGTAATCCCACTGTTGATTCTGATATCCGTAACACAAGTGCTTGAGCTACCTATCTTGGAGTTAGATCATGTATGTGATGTTGTGAAATATTTATTTATTTATAGTCACATGAACACGTCTGTTTGTATTTATCTGGTTCCTTTCTATGTTTTTTTTGTTTATATTTAATTTTACATCTAAATATTTATTCATTCATATTTAATTTTACTTCCATGAATTATTTAAAACTCATTTTTATTTACAACATTGTCATAAGAACATAAAAAGTATCTATTTACAGTATGCTAAAAATAAACAAAAAAGGGAATACTATTAACAAGAGATGATGGATGAGATGAAATATATTTAGAAAAGAGTGTAGTCTCATCGTGCCCAGAATGCTGGCGGCGTTACCTCTTTGAATGGCCTACCCAGCGTTGGCCGAGGTAGCTGCCAGCATTACTGTCACCTGAAATGTCGAGTAGCTAGGCAGATAACTCGCGAATAAGCGAAAAAAAATCTAACCGGCAATAATGACTGACTAACTTTTAGAAATTCGCGTAAAAAAACTTTTCATACAAATACGATCACGTTACTTAGCAATTTTGTATGGGTAGTCGAAAGACGATTTTCAGAAATTCGTAGAACAAATGCTGTTTAGAATGGTTGGTAGATATGTGGTTAAAGGGATGTAAATGTTCACAGATACTCTCTGCATAAGTAATAGTCTGGAATGAACAGTGTGTCAAATACAGCGCTGGTTTTTTTTTATATTATGGCTCTACCCGAAGATATCTTTCCAATTCTAAGTTTGGCTTAAAGTAATTATGAATAAGTGGGTAGTCAACACTAGAAGTCAGCCACAGTCACTCAGTGAAACACCGGTGTTTTACGTTTTATCGACCTACGGATTCTGCCGATACCACTCTAAACACAATCGCGGGTTTTAAGACTCTGTTAGGTCCAAGCAAGTTGTCCGTGACAACTCACTCGACACACAATATCAATTTTAAAAAACCGGCCAAGTGCGAGTCGGGCTCGCGCACAAAGGGTTCCGTAGCAGCAAATATACATTATAAAGATTTTATATCATCGCGGATTTTTAAAGGTGTACAATACTGTAGTATATTTTTTGATCTATCTTATAAGGTTCAGCCATCGTTTTCAGTGTAAGCACAATAACTTAACCAAAATTACAGTTAAATCAACCTATCTCAAAAACTATAAGAGATACTTTGATCAAACCAAAAATCGTTGAAAGAGTTAATTAGCATGCATCACCTCTATTTTTTTTAGAATTTTATACCCCGTAGTTATAAAAATAGAGGGGGGAGGGACATACTTTTTACGACTTTGAGAGCTGATATCTCAAAAACCGTTCACTTTAAGAAAAATGTTTTTTAGAAAACTTTATATCATTTTAAAAGACCTTTCCATTGATACCCCACACGGGTATGTACATCGAAAAAAAAAATTTCATCCCTCAGTTACATGTATGGGGGGCCCCACCCCCAATTCTTTTTTTTACTATTTAGTGTCATATTTTTGTAGCGGTTCATACAACACATATTCCCATCAAATTTCATCACTGTAGTACTTATAGTTTCCGAGTAAATCGGCTGTGACAGACGGACAGACGGACAGACGGACAGACGGACAGACGGACATGACGAAACTATAAGGGTTCCGTTTTTGCCATTTTGGCTACGGAACCCTAATAAAAACGATACATTTCAATGATTCTTATTATCAGGATCTCTTTGCGGCACTACACTGTACAAATAAACACCAAATTTGTTCACTAAAAACTACTAGATACAATTTTTTTTTATATGAGAGGTGGCAGACGAGCAGACGGATCACTTGATGATAAGCGATTCCGGCGCCCATGGACACCCGCACCACCAGTGGAGTCACAAGTGCGCTGCCAACCTTTTCCTTTTAATTTGTAACTTTTGAATTGTATTAGCACATGTGGAGTATTATAGTCCTACCGCCAGATACCAGCTCTGGTATCAATGTCACACTACTCACTGCCGCACTAAGAGACGTCATTTAGGCTAATGTTCATTAACTTAGTATCGGTAGTCAAAATTCAAAAATTCAAAAGTACTTTATTTGCATAGGCTTATATACAGCTCTTACAAATCGTCATACATGAAAAATATAAATTATAGCTATGTATATTATACATGTTATTAAACATATATGTCGATACAAAAAATATACTAAGAAATGAATAAATCCGGAATCGGAAAGTTGATTCTGACGAGAAGATCCGGCAAGAAACTCGCCAGTTACTCTTTTTAATCACCAAATTTTTTAAGTACAGTGTCATGGGTGTAGGCGAACAGTTTATCATTTCCACAAATTCTTGTCATTTAAGTAATCATTAACTGTATAATAGGCTTTTGCCATTAAATAATTTTTAACATGTGTTTTAAATTTGGGCATTGGTAAATCAAACAAGCTTTTGTGGTAACTTATTAAATATTTTAATACTCTTTCAGTCTTTATACGTATCAAAATAAGTGTCAATATTTTTTCTTAAGTAGCCAAGTAAGTTAATCAACGACTCTGAGTGTGGCAGTTAGAGACATCAAATTAATTATATTGACACTTATGTTAATACGCATAAAGGACAGCATCTATAATTAAGATAATGAACATTTCGATTAATCGACATCTATGTTCGACAGATAGACATCTATTCAACATGAAATATTGAATTGAATGCTGAATAGATATCTATGTGGTGTTATATCGGAGAGTCGGTAGGAATATCTAAATTTCCCTTGTACAAATACCTGCCTATTCCCAGATAAATTCCGAAACCAACCAATTATCATTCCTAAGCAACAGCCATACAGCAATAACAATAACGGAATAAACATCAAACCAGTAACATTTCTTAATCTCCCCAAACAGATATAATATTCGAGAGCTTAGTTCACCATTGCTGACGCACGCGATTATCATCCCTACTGTTTATTTAATAAGTGCCACCCGGGTTCGTCGCTATTAACACATTAAAACCAGGATAGGAGGTCTCCGATTCTGCAAACAGTGGTTGAAGTTTGTACGGGTGAGAGCGGGTGTAGAGGTCTAGGCGAACTGGGCAGTCCCCTTCAAATAGACTTGAAAACAAAGCACGGATTGTAAGAAAATCCCGCTGGGGACCTGTACCTTGCATTCGCTTCACCAAATTACTGAAATTTCATTCAGCTTGCGGACTTTGGCGGTGGAGATGTGTTTGTGCATCGTGTAGGTACGGATGCGGTACTTAAGCAATGTTATTTCGACTACGGGTCTTGGCTAGAGCATGTAGGGATGGCTGTTCCACAATTAAGCTTGTGTACTCTTACCAAAAAGAAATATGTACAGTGGCGAACACATCAAGCTATACAAAACTGTCAAATTTCTTCATTCGATTATAAACCTTCTGTTGTTACACATTGAGTTCTAAATCGATTGAGGAAATTTGATAGTTTTGTATAGCTTGACCTGTCCGCCACTGTACACCCTTATTGTGCTGATTATTTTTTGTTTTTTTTTATTATGGCTCTACCCGAAAATAATTCGCTAATGTCAAGTATCTTATTGAGAATAAGTAGGTAGTCATCAGTCGAAGTCAGTCAAAGTCACAGTCCACTCAA
>CM032480.1:7441135-7456212 GCA_019059595.1 Marasmia exigua | reverse complement strand
TACAAACACAAGTGTTCATCGCACGAATGTTTGTCCAGGGTGGGGATCGAACCCACTACCTTTGGCGTAAGAGGCAGGGTCACTACCAATTGCACCATCCGGTCAGTCAATCGGTCGGTCTATTGTTACTTTAATGATACTTTTACTACCTGTGTATGTACATTTTGTAATAAACATGTAATAATAATATTCTTCAACTGATTACGGATTCGGCGGCCAATCCCAACGATCAGCTACGTACGCAAGTTATATTATAGTGCTCAAGTGTGTGCGCAAACACAAGTGCACTCTCTATTCCCTTACCCTCATTTCTCGATGGGACACTACTGTAACACGACCGGAAAGTGATCGGGCGCAGGCCTAACAGCTTAACGTGCTTACCGAGACAAGGGGGTACAAGACCACCAACTTCAAGACTCTGGGCTGCCACTAAGATTTTTTTACCAAAAACTTAGGTTAAAATTTTTGGATTGAACCCGGGACCTCTTGCGCAGCCGTCGCTTTACAGTGCGACCCACTAACCATTGCCCCACCGAGGCAGTCAATAAACATTTAAAGAAGAAGTAAATACACTAACGGCCGCATTCAGAGACGTCATGTAAGCTAATGTTCATTAACTTTAGTATCGGTAGTCTTTATGCGTATCAAAATAAGTGTCAATATTTTTTCTTAAGTAGCCAACTAAGTTAACTAACGACTCTGAGTGCGGCAGTAAGGCTCTCTCAAAATGTTCGTTCGCAGTAAGTATATTAGGTTAGGAACCCCACTCTCATATAATCAAGTAAGTATCATAGATTGCTAGTAAAATATTGGCCTTTCCTTAAAAATAATACTCAGCGTCGTCAGTTTAGAAATCCTCGCTATTATAAGTTTATTATGCCAAAGGCAAAATGAGAATCCGTTCTATTGTTATAGATGTACATTTCACGAGACGTGCAAAAGAACTTATGTATTAAAATCAATGTACAATTTAAAAAATATTTAATTTGCGTTAATTTGATATGAATTTTGCCTTAGGCACGATACATAATATAGCATTTTGTCATCGGCTTAGTATATATAATAAGTATAATAACATTTTGGCTTCGGCTTAATACCGTTTCTAAATTGACGACGCCGAACGTAAACGCCGGCATAGATATTATAATACACGCAGGGTTTCTTCAAAATTAACTCTAGAATGAGCTTCCAGCCTCCTATGACATGTTCTTTTTTAAACGAGGTTTGAAAAGAGTTCTTCTCTCACGGTAGCGCTGCCTACCGTGAAAAAAAACTCTTTTGCATGACTGTGCTCCGGCATTGTTGAAGTTACTGTTTACCATCAGATGAGCCGCAAGCTCTGCATCTCAAAAATTGCAAGGGACTATTACACCAAAACAGTTGGCATAATATAAATACACAAGTTGTTTGTGTAGGTCCTTAGCGTCCAGATGGCAAGAACCTATCACTTAACACCTTTCACGCTGCCTAATACCTAACTTATCTAAACCTAATCTCAACGTAGCAATCTGTCTTCCTTACTACCGGTGAAACCCGAACTAGGCCGACTTTGAGGGTGACACAGTTCCGTTAAATATTCATTGCTGGGTTGTAAATTACTGAAATCTCGAGATAGGGCGAACCTCGGAAACGATAGGACAGACCCAAAGTCAAATTAACCGACTGTGGCAATACAATTGCTGGGCTGAAGTAGGTGTGCTGTGTTCCTGTTAAAGTTTGTCTATATATCAAGTGTTCATCATCATCATCATTTCAGCCAATAGACGTCCACTGCTGCTCCCCCAATGTTTTCTACACAGATCGGTCCTGTGCCGCCCGCATCCAATGGATTCCTACCTTCACCAGATCTTCGGACCAACTTGTGGGAGGCCTGCCACGGCTGCGACTTCCTGTACGTGACCTCCACTCGAGGCCCGAGATACCTTCCCGCCCCAACAGCCGTCTGTTCTCCTCGCTATGTGCCCTGCCCATTGCCACTTGAAGCATGCAATTTTTGGGCTATGTCTGTGTCCTTAGTTCTCCTGCGGATCTCATCATTTTTGATAATCATGCAAGAAGACTCTGAGCATAGCCCTCTCCATTGCTCTTTGGGTAACTTTGAGCCTCCTTAATCGGCACATTATAAGTGGCCACGTTTCGGGTCCGTATGTCAGCAATTGCAACACACACGCATTGAAGACTTTCGTCTTGAGGCACTGCCGTGTATGGGCCGAAAATATGTTGCGTAGCTTCCCGAACGCTGCCCAGCCGAGATGGATTCATTGAGCTGGATCAAGTGATAGTGCCACTTAATATATGACACAGAATGCCGGGTGCCTGTATCACGTGTCGTACAAAACAGACTACCTACATACGCTTACATCCGTGAGTAGAGTGGTCCAGGCGTTCGGCATAAGACAGATACCGAAAGTATGCAATTAAGGTGCCGGGGAGACACAATACGTTATACCTACTGCCTAGCGCGTAGGTACAGGTTTTTTTTATGCTAGAGGCTGACAAACGAGCAAGCGAGTCACCTGATGGAAAGTAATCAACGCCGCCCATGAACTTTCCTGAAATCAGGGAGATCGCCAATGTGTTCGCTCTTATCTTGAAGATCCCTGAGTTAAACCGTTCCACAGAACTGAGGTACGTGGTTCCGCGAGAAACGCCACAGTATTGGACCGCCATCCATCGTGATGAAGGTGCTCTTCAATATCCACCATGATGAGTCTATTAAAGTATGCTGTTCTAGTTCTATTTTAGATTATTGGGTGTTAAGATCTTTATATAGATATAGATACATGTTGGTAGGTACGTTGGTCAAAGGATAGCCTCTGAATTACCTAATAACACCAGATCTATTAAAAAAAAACTTGTGTAAAAAAATCCATAAGTACTTATCTACTTCATGATTATATAGTTAACGTTAAAGCTGTATTTGATTTTCAAGCACTTGTATTATACGTACGAGGTAATAATGAAAAGCTTTTCCTCAAATAAACAATATTTTCCTGAATAAAATTCAATTTAACTTAAATTGAGGTCACGTCCACATAACTTCCGAAAAAGACTCTATAATCATTGCAGTTGAGTCGTCATTTCGCTGTGATCTTGATAAATTGGGGTTTCCATTTATGTATTCAAGTAACGTGAGGTTTGGCGAAGGTGTAAATTTAGTAATAAGTCTATTGGGTAGTTATAATAATGGCCCTTTATGATGCTATGTGAACGATTCAATATAGTGACTTGTGTTTCTTAGCAGGTACACAACCAAGGGTAAAAATATAAAAATAATCTCTACCTACATTTTTTTTTTAAATATATCTCTACCCGAAGATAATTTGCAAATGTCAAGTAACTTATTGAGAAAATTGAGTAGGTAGTCAACAGTCGAAGTCAGTCAAAATCACAGTCACTCAATAAAACGCCGAGATTCGGCGGGTAGGGCTAAAACAAGCCGCGTGGGCTAATGCAATTCAAAGGTTTTATTTTAGTGTCGAATGGGTTTTAGTGTACAAATTTGGTGTTTATTTGTGCAGAGAAGTGCCGCAAAATGATCCTTATAATAAGAATCGTTGGATTGTATCGTTTTTAACACTGCTATTGTGTGTCGAGTGAGTTGTCTCGTGACAACTTGCTTGGACCTAATAGAGTCTTAAAACCCACGATTGTTTTTAGAGTGACATCCGCTGAATCCGTAGGTCGAGAAAACGTGAAACATCTTCGTTTTATTGAGTGACTGCGACATTGACTGACTTCGACTATTGACTACCTACTTATTCTCAATAAGTTACTTGACATTGGCGAATTATCTTCGGGAAGAACCATAATAAAAAAACGCAGGTGTTTTACGTTTTATCGACCTACGGATTCAGCAGATATTACTGTAAAAACAATCGTGGGTTTTAAGACTCGATTAGGTCCAAGCAAGTTGTCACGAGACAACTAATTCGACAGACAATAGCATGTTAAAAACGATACAATCCAACGATTCTTATTATTAGAATTACTTTGCGGCACTTCACTGCACAAATATCTTTAAAGCCCAAATTGAATCACATCTCGTGAACCTTTGAGACCACTGTTCCCACTTCCTCTTACCCATCTCTTCCTTTCCTCTGAGACTCATTCGTCTGGCCACTAAAATAATAACAATGGATCTCGATTTGAGATCCATTGTTATTATTTTAGTGGCAATATTTGTCTAGTATTAGTATATTTATATTATATTTATGTATTTTTATTTAAAATGTCTGTGTAAGTAATTAAATATTTAAGATTGCACAGCCCTACACCTTCGTCAAGTATCCTTTATCCAACGGTTGCCTGGAAGATATCGCTTATAAGGCCGTATTCGTTGTACACAACCTGTAATACCTAGTTATTAAGTTTTCGTACTTTATTTTGAGTGCAATAAAAGTATATTCATTCATTCATTCATTCAAATTTGTATACTAAAAACCACTAGACACTAATTTAAAACCTTTGAATTGCACCAGCCCACGCGGCTTGTTTAAGCCCTACCCGCCGAATCCTACGCAACTATAATTTATACTGAGTGAAAGCAAGTTACTTCAGGATTCCATAGTGTTGTCTATACATAAGACGTGGCAAAAATGTATCTTTCTAAAGTTTGGGTCGTTTGAATCTGGAACAGTGAAAAGAGTCGTTTCAGTGATACGCTTCATTGGAAACATTTGTAACATCGACTCTCAGATAGATTCAGAACAGAGAGAGCGACTTTATTAGAATGACCCCTTATTTAAATTACTTTACCAAGTTTCATACATACCATAGATTTTTATTACTATCGGCCTAAAGATCATTTTCTCTGACACTAATGGCTGTCATTTCAATAAATGTTATTACCTATCTCTTTCCCCGCGTGACACGTTCCATGTGTTGCCGACAGAACCGACTAACTCGTTCTCTAGTTATCAGTGATCATCTGTAGTTCGTCGCTCATTCGTGACCGATTGAACAAATCCGATCTCGAGATCCGAATGATATATTCGGAGCGAGAATTTGGGATTCGAATTAGTGTATCATCTACTTATATGAAGTAAAAAGTTACACAAGTCTATTATTATACATTATATTATCTCCTTTTTTAAATTAATACTGTGACTATGGTTGATAATTCATGGGAATGAACGCGACGTCAAAGTGCATGATTATACTTACTATTTGTTGCTTGACGATTCGGCTGCGTTACAGCTAACGTGGCCACAAGCACGGCGAGGACGACATTTAATAATAATATACAGGGTGGAAAAAAACATTGGGCCCTGGAGAGAAACTACCTCGAATCCATGTTTTACTTAATGGAAACATTCCTTTATGTAAAACATGCCAACTTAAGGATTATGTATTACATTTTTGTCCGTTTCGATTGCCGGACGATATAAGCTAAATTTTAAAAAACGTATAGCTCATAAAAAAAAGTTAAATGCAGTTTTATTTCTTTTTAAAAATCCGGTAAGAAGGCACACATTCTTATCCACAGAGCTACCATCGTCTAAGAATAATAGATTTCAAATTAGTAACATATTCAAGTGTGATAATTACATTAAAGCGATTGCCGTCTAACCTTCGTAACCCTAAGACAGGGGAAACAACCAAGTGGATTAATGTTACACGCTCTGACTAAATAATTATCGTGTGTCTATATATTTTGAAAATCTATCCGAAAGTTGCAAGTTTCCTGGAAGTTTTTAACCCCTGACACAAAAACGACGGGGTGTTATAAGTTTGACGTGTCTGTGTGTCCATCTATGGCATTGCAGCTCCCGAACAAATGAATCAATTTTGATTTTGTTTTTTCTGTTTGAAAGATAAATTAGGGGGAGTATTCTTAGCTAAGCTAATTAATCCAAGATGGCCGCCGTCACAAAGATATATTGTATAATTAGGATTAAGGATTGTATGTTTTAACACAACTCCCACAATATGGGTATCATATATATATGGAGGGTATGAGTAGCAGAATATATTTATTGTGACAAATTTCAAATCCAAGATGGCCGCCGGGGGTTTTTTAAATTTTCAATTTAATTTTGATTCTTAAGTAAATAATGCATTTAAATTTTCAACTCGTATTCAGGTGGGAATCAAGCTCACATCTTCCACAATCCACTTCTACCAATTAGACTTACTATTTGCTTAAGAATAAATTTAAAAAATATATTGTCTAGAAATATCAAATAGAGTTTTTTAATTCATGCTAATTCTGCTTGAAAAGAGAAATAAATTGGGATTTTTGATTTGGAATAATAATTGTATGATAAGTAATTATTGTAAGTAAACTCAGGTACAATTTTGCACCGAGCCGGAAATCGATCCCGTAATCCCAAACGCAGACTTCAAAGTGCGACACACTAGCCACTAAGCTAACACGGCAGAGATCAAGGTGATGCCGCGGTCTCACTAGCGCCGCCTATCGATTTGTATTAATTGTGACGAATATATGATAATGTTGCAAAATACGGGCAATGAGATTCTAAAAAAAAAGTATTTAAGATTTTTCAAGGTATATCTGGCACAAATTATGCCTCTAAAAGTAACTTAATTTTTGATTTCCGCCTTAAGTGGCCGCTTTTAGCAATTCTCAAAAATTTGGTTACTTCTAAAGAGATATTTTGTGCCAGATATATCTTGACAAATCACAATTAGTTTTTTTTAGAATTTCATTACCCATTTCTTTTCAAAGATATCCTAAATTCGTCACAATTAATGCAAATCGATTAGCGGCGATTAGAGACTAGTGAGACGCCGTGTCGCCTTAAGACAAAACATAATTTAATCAGATAACTTCATGTACATAAGATCAGTAAATCAGAAAGCCGGCCCGAAACAGCACTGTGCTGTGTTTCGTGGCGTGTGTGATGGTACCGGAGGCCCAATCCAGGGGAAAGGGGTTCAAAGGTTGGCAGTGCACTTGTAACTCCACTGGTGTCGCGAGTGTCTATGGGCGGCGGCAATCACTTAGCACCAGATGATCTGTCTGCTCGTGTGCCACCTATCACATAAAAAAAAGTATTTTTAAGTTTCTAAATCAAAACTTAAATTAGCAATTCATTTGATAACTCTAGACCTGAGAAATACCACGAAATACTATCCAAACCTCAGTGCAAGCCCGCTCGCCGTCATCCCGTCAGAAGCAATAGCTCATGTCGCCAAAAACAAGCAAAAAGATAGAAATGACAGCATCAAAATTTCAGCTGGGAAATTTGCGCTGACTACGCTGCAAGCCAGCCCTCTCCCCATGGGACTTGGCGGGGCTCCATCAGTCAAATAAAAATCAGGACAAAAATAAATCATGTAATTACATTTTTTTTATATGATATATGGTTGCAGACAAGCTGACGGATCACCTGATGGTAAACGATTGCCGCCACCCATGGACACCCGCGACACCAGTGGAGTCACAAGTGCGCAGTATAGGACAAATAAATCGGTGAATCAAAGGTCTTGCCGGTCTGACGCCTTTTTTTCAAACTATCAACGTTTTGCTAAAATTTTGTGTAGTCGCTGTCGTTGCTGTGTGAGTGAAGGTGCCGGAGGCCCATTTCGGGGGAAAGGGGGTATAAGAGTTGGCAGCGCACTTGTGACTCCACTGGTGTCGCGGTTATCCATGGGCGGCGGCAATCGCTTACCATCAGGTGATTCGTCTGCTCGACTGCCACCTATAACATAAAAAAAATCCAACAAAGTGACGATTATTAGCAAATTAATATATACAAATAAAAATGGTTTATTCGTTTGAATAACAAAATTTTAGCAAAATAGTAGAAATGATCTACGAATTTAGCAAATTCAAATTATTTATGTAGAGTCATTTTCAAGGCGTAATCTTTGCAAGACCAAGACCTTATCTTGCAACCACAATTTAACCAAGACAGGTTGTCTTGGTTAAATTGTGATAAAAACGAAACATACTTTATTGAATTCTGAAAAAAAAGGCGACGGTAATTGTGTACCATCAGGTGACCCGTTCGTCTCGATCAGCTCGTCTGCCACCTATAACATTTCTATGTGATGGGTGTCACCAATCCGCATTTGGCAAGCGTGGTGATTAAGCCTACCCATTATAGTAGCGATGACTTGATTTCTATGATGGAGGCCATTGCCCTGCAGTGGGACAGTTTATAGGCTGATACTTTTTTTTTACTTTAAGGCGAAGAACTTACTCCTCCCTTAAGAGCCGGCAACGCATCTGTGATGCCCCGTGTGTCGCAGATGTCCATGGGCAGTGGTAATTTACTCACCATCAGGTGAGCCGTCTGCTCGTTTGTCTGCCATAATGTAAAAAAGGTGTCTAGAAAGGTGGTGGTGTAAAGGAAAAAGTTCTTAAAAACAACTTTAACTGACTTATCCAGCGGAATCGATATTGATGGAAGCCCTTATCATTCTAATAGGGTTAGTTACCAGAAATGGATTAATAATTTAAAAGTCGATAGTGCGAAAGTAAAACGTACTGTAACGTTCGATACAGGAGAGAAAAATATCGCTCTTACAAGTATGATATAGGTAAGTCCATACTTCTACGTACGACATAGAGTCATGTGTTGATGTAAAATGGAGATTGGTGGAAAAGTTTGCTTTCGAACAACACGAAATGGATGCAGAGGTACTTAAATATATACTGACATAGGTACTCGACTGCAACCCATGTACACGTTTAAAAGACAATCGTTCGACATCATAATGGGATAGGATATTTTAAACTACTTTGATTTTTTATCTAAGACCTATTCCTCTTAACTTGTAAGTACCACGTGAGGCCCCTTTAAACATGAATCTGCCTAGCTACGTTACAGTTAATTACGGCCAAATCCCGAGTATTCCTTACATGGTCACCCTAAAAATAAATCAGATTGTCGTAGGTAAGTGCAAGGCGTAGGCACGAAATACGTGACCGGCTGTCTACTTAACATCCTTATCTTGTTCCGCCCCAAATATCATAGTCAGCACAGTCCATATTGTTACTCCATTCATTATTACAACATAATACAGTCCGACAAGCCTATTTTTTTAATGGTTTCGAATGGAGGCTACTTACAGGAAGTCGCAGCCGTGGCAGGCCCCCCACAAGGTGGATCGATGATCTGGTAAAGATCGCGGGAATCCATTGGATGCGGGCGGCACAGGACCGATCTGTGTGGAGAACATTGGTGGAGGCCTATGTCCAGCAGTGGACGTCTATTGGCTGAAATGATGATGATGATGAGGTGGCAGACGAACAGACGGATCACCTGATGGTAAGCAATGTCGCCCATGGACACCCGCGACACCAGTGGAGTCACAAGTGCGCTGCCAACCTTTAAACCTCCCTTTCTCCCGGATTGGGTCTCCGGTACCCTCACTCACGCAGCGAAACACCACACTGCTGCTTCACGCTGGTTTTCTGTGAGGCCGAGGTATCACTCCGATCGAGCCCGACCAATCATGCCGAAGTGTGGCTCTCCGACCGTACTTTAGCCGTCCCACTTTAGGTGATGGAAAAAATTTACAATTATCAGCCTGTTGCAGTCCACTGCTGGACATAGGCCTCTCCTAATTATCGCTACTTCGATTGATCTTTGGCTACTTGCGCAAATCATCACTACATCAGGTCAGAACTTGAGGGAGACCTACACGTTATAATTATTAAGACGGGATTTAACGCGAAATTTGTCATGTAAGACAACATTATGTACTCACATATTTTGCTCGATGTTGCAGCAGCCGTAGTCACAAGCGGACTCAATGAATAGTTATAGTTATAAAAAAAAATCTGCGAATGAAAACCTGCGAACAAAAGTGTAACATTTTATTACATTTTATAACAGTACACTCGAGAAAAGGGGTTACCGAAGTCGGCGCCCAATACTATCTTGTTATGTAATATTTAATACAACATTCAATTATTTAACAGGGACTAGGCGATACATATCGAATTGAGAACCTCCTTTTTTTTGGAGTCGGTTAAAAAACGACCTACACATTTACCGAGACGCGGTCTCCACTGTACTCGTAGAATAATAAAGAGTTAACTGATTCTGTTTTTTTATGCTAGAGGCGACAAACGAGCAAGTGTACACGGGATAAAACGCGGTTATTTTTATATCTAAGTTTACTTTACTTACATACATCTAGCATCTACTCACAGTTTGACGTTCCGACCGCGTCACAATGGTCGTGGTCACAAGCGGACACTTCCGAGTATGTACTTACATATAAAAATAACCGCGTTTTGTCTCGTGTACAAAAAATATTTGTATAGTGCAACGTGAAAGTTTTAAATCTTAAATTAAACGAGCAAGAACTCTGGTGGTATGTAAGCAATCTCCGCCGCCCATGAACATCTTCGAAATGAAATGAGTCGCTGTCTCATTGCGGCCTGCGTCACTAAGGACCGAGTCGACCAATCTTAAACCGATACTAAATCTATAACGTCAGATTTGTGGAATTACAACGCTTTATACACTGTTATTTTTTATCGTTACCTCTTAATAGGTATCGTGAATGAAGTCAATTTAATAATCGAGAAAGAATCAGCTGTTCCATTCATTATTGCCGGCTGGATATTCTATGTTGAATGGAACAGCTGATTTACTTGCTTATTTTCTTGATTTAATATTTATTTATTTATTTACTTCACATAATCCACAGCGCTTGAAATAAAATTTCAGGAGAATTTACAATTTATATTCATAATTTTCTTAAATGGTCTACCGCAAACATAACAATAAAAATATATAAGTATATTTATATCAGATACAGCCACCAACTAAAATTAAAAAAAAATCACATGTATTTCTTTTAAAGATGTTTCTATAGCTACTTAAGGTTTGTGATATCATCTAGTTACTTAACATTGAGAAATACTTAAAGAGAGTTAAGAAAAATAAAATAAATTTAAATCTGTGCATGTGTGTGTGTGTGTGTGTGTGTGTGTGTGTGTGCGTGTGTGTGTGCGTGCATGCATGACTGCGTGCGTGCGTGCGTGCGTGCGTGCGTGCGTGCGTGCGTGCGTGCATGATTAAAAATATTTCCATTCTCATGCTCTCTTATTACAAATCGTGAACTAAGGATAGTCCGAAACAAAATTCGTGCCAGCCTATCTTAACATTGCGTGTTGAAACGGGATGACATCAGCTTACGGTAATAACTTTAGATCGCGATTTATGATGAGGTAGATTAAGTTTAAGATTTAGACCATAGAATTTATCTAAATCGATCTCTTGCATTTATAAAGATCAAAGTGTTATGATTACTGCAAGCATTCTTTTGTATCTTACTATAATGAAGAGCTTTCTATTTAAATGCGAGGTTTGCGTACACAGGCGTACGTGACCGCCGGACGCCGGCGGACTTAGCCCCTAATCCTGTTTCTTCCAACAATCGGCCTGATTAAACCTCGACGCTTTCAAACGATGCAGGGATATTTTCCTACTGTACACTGAAATAACAAATCGGGAACCTATCGTATATTCACCGTCTGTTTTGTTGGTGTACTGATGTATGTGGTACAGTCACTGATAAGCTATGAAGAACATATCCCTACACCAACCCATGAGCATTCCTACCGTCTCAGCATACAGACCGAATCTTGGGAAACGCTCACCAGGTACTTGCTCTGGAGCTCTATTTTTGATTCACTCGTATGACTTAGCGTCGTCGCATTCGACGTAAGTATCATTCGCCTTCTAAGTCGCATGAAGCCGATTTTCCCTATTTTTGAATTATTTGATTTCGATGTTGCCAATATAATACGATAAATTTACATTCTAACCCTTCCATGCAGAATTTTATAAAAACCGATAACTGCCGCATTGCAAACGGAACGCAAAAACCATAGAATATTGGCTGAATGTGAAAATCTTTGCTTTTTTGTCACAAAAAACTATGAATGTCACCTGTCAAAATCAGTCAAATCAAAGTTTTGAAATTATATTAATTTATGTTTATGCTTGTTGCTATTGACATCTATTTCGACGTTGCTTCTAACGCTCGCGCTCGATTTAAGACACTCGACCAACGAGTGGTTGGGGCATAGAGTATCTTATATATCGGTTGGGGTCACTCGTTGCAGACGTATGATTCGAAAATGCGAAATTTCGTATTTCGAAGGAAAATCAGTAGAAATCGTGCGCACGTCACGACGCAAAATCATACGAGTAAATCAAAAATAGGTCTCCGGGGCTTTTTCCCCGGTGCGTTTTTTCACTCCCTACAAAGTCTATGTACAGGACATAGACTTTGTAGGGATTCCTTTCTCATTGACAGGCTATGGAGAAATTTATTGAAGAATTATCGCAGTCTTTTTCATGTCTTAAATGGCAGACAATAAGACGGATTTCCTATTTTAAGCGATTGCCGCAACCCATAAACACTCGCAGCTGAGTGGAGTTACAAGTACTCTGCATTTAAGTTCCCCTTCCCCCCGGATAGGGACTGCACCCCATGGAACTATGGAACTAGAAGTCAGCGGAATCTGCCATTTTCAAAAAAAAAGATCCAGCCGGCCCTGACGTAGATTCTATACGGGTGCCGTAGAGAAAGAATGTCGCCCAGCACGTCACCCCAGTACTAACGGCTTCGCACGGCAGTTTTTTAAAAAGTACGAGTATGGCTTTCTATAAAAAGGCACAGTCTGTTTAGGGTGCATGTCTCTGATGTACCCTCACTCACTCAGCGATTCATGCTTCACCTAGGTATTCTGTGAGGCCGTGATCCCACTCCATGAGTCGAGTCATGAATGGGCATTTATTCCGAAGCATAGTTCTCCCACGGATTATACAATCCATTTAAACGATAACTCAGACAATTTTCATGCCAGCTCTTTCTCTCGCTGACTGTACGTGTAGATGCGATGCGTGACTATTGAGCAACGGCGGACTTAACGCTCGAGCCCTAATCTTGTTTCTTCCAACAATTCCCTCTGATTAAAACTCGGTTTAATTTGGAACGGTTTCTGCAACGATATTACACATATATACTGTCGGAAATGTAGAGGGTTGTAGAGGGTTAACACCAGCCATAACAGTGGATTTACAAGTGCGCTGCCAACAGTTTGCAACGACATTACATATTATGTATAACAGTTATAGAACAACACTATCGGAAATGTAGAGCGTTGACAACCGCCATAACAGTAGATTCACAAGTGCGCTGCCAACATTTTAATTCAGATTCCCTTTCCTCCAAATTAGGCCTTTGTGTCCTCACTCGCTCGGCAAAATACAGCGTAACACGGTCGAGCCATCATCCAATAAAAATCTCCTACAGTAAAAATTTATTTCAATGTTTATTGTAATATATAATATTTATATAGTGGTAAATTTTATAGAAAACGACAAGGCTTACAGGTATTCCGAGAAATAAACACTTGCGCGATGTAATTGACATTGACCGCCATCTATTGGTTCAGTTTGGAACTAAGTCCCGAAACAAAGTGAGGGCGGGCCACTAGTCTACCATAATACAGTTTTCATTTAATTAAAAGCCTGTTCAATAAAACAAAAGAGACGTTTCTATTTGAAGTGATTGATTCCATAATAAATCTGCTGAATATCATAATACCCTTTATTTAACTTCTTAGTAAATTGGATTGAGTAAAATTATAAGGATGATAGAATGCAGAAATAATTTCCTCATGATAATGAACTCGCTGTCTACGCATATTCGTTTCATCATTTCAACGATTAGATCGGCGGTGAGGGAAAACATTGTGAGAAAACCTGCATGTTTCGGATAGTGTCTCAAAATTGTGATTTTTTTTTATGTGATAGGTGGCAGACGAGCAGACGGATCACCTGATGGAAAACAATTGCCGCCACCCATGGACACCCACGACATCAGTGGAGTCACAATTTCGCTGCCGAACTTTTAACCCCCCTTTCCCCCGGATTGGACCTCCAGTACCCTCACTCACGGAGCGAAACACAGCACAGTGCTGCTTCACGCCGGTATTCTGTGAGGCCGTGGTATCACTGCGGTGGAGCCGGCCCATTCATGCCGAAGCGTGGCTCTCCCATGGTGAAGCGTATATATAGTGTCAATAATTGACGACCCGTTTGGAACAGTAGTAGTCAACGCTGCCTTTGGTCCAAGGGTTGCGGGTTCGAACAGTACAACACAGTACAAACATCTGTGTGCATGAACATGACTGTTTGTATTGGTCTGGGTGCTATCTATGTATTATAAGTATGTATTTACAAAAAAAAGTATTATATGTATATATTTGTAATCCCACTATTGATTCTGATATGTGTAACACAGGTGCTTGAGCTACCTATTTCGGAGTCAGATCAATGTATGTGATGTTGTGAAAAAAAAACAGCGTGTAACCTAGATCCAGTTGGTCTGGTCCACCTGGTTAAGTTGGTTGCAATACAGAGAGGCAGTCGTTTCATATATTATTTATCAGACTTGGACTTTGGAAAATGAGCTACAAGCTGCCAGCACTGTCATCATCATACACACACACACACACACATACATACATTATATAATGTAACTAAGTAGAACTCACAAACACACTTAACCGAGGGTACATGCTTTGTCGTTTAACTACTTTCTATATTATCTTATTTTCCACCGATTAATTTTTCTCTTTTATCTGAAAATTCTGTATGATTTGGCATGGTGCAGCTTATGGGTAAACGCATTGTTTAGGCTATTCTCTTAAACACATTATACTTAGGTACTTTTATTAATTTTTATAAATAAGGGAAACCTGTTATTAACTTTACTCCTTGTAACTTAAAAAATAATGTTTATGCAATTTGTAATGCTGTTGGTTTTCTTAATAAAAAAAAAAACATCACCAACATCATTTCAGCCATTAGACGCCCACAGCTCGACAGGCCTCCCCCAATTTTCTCCACATACATAGATCGGTGCCGCCCGCATCCAATGGATTCCCGCAACGATCAAACAGAACAGATCGTCGATCCACCTTGTGCGGACATTTATAAAGATCAAAGTGTTATGATTCATATTTTGCTGCAAGCATTTTTTTGTATCTTACTTTAAGGTGACGGGTAGGACACACTAGCGACGCCAATCGATTTTAATTTGTAGCTACTAAACTGGCTCTTTTTACGACA
>CM032480.1:7426035-7441035 GCA_019059595.1 Marasmia exigua | reverse complement strand
ATTAAACCCTCGATAACCCGTCTGCCAAACGTGGTGAGTATGGCAATTACCCCTCATGTAATTGAGCGAGGCCCGTGCCCCAGCAGTGGGGACTTAAATGGGCTGATGATTATGATGAGGGAAACCATCGTGAGGAAACTTGCACGTTTCGAATAGTTTCTGAAACGTGTCACCATGATTCAGTTGATAGATAGATAGATAGATACACTTTATTGCACAAAATTTACAAATCTTAGCCTAAGTTATTATACTAAAACAATGTAGGCGGTCTTATCGCTAATAGCGATCTCTTCCAGACAACCTCGGGGTAGAGGAAAAGTATAGCGAATTAAGAAAAGGGGTAAGGCAGTGCAAGTCAGAAAAAGAGAAAAAAGACATTGTATAAATACGTGTATGGTATATACATACATACATAATATTAAATAAATATATACTAGCTATATACTACCACATACTAGTACATTACAAAACAAATAAACATACATTACTAACAGTTTATTGGATTGATAGATACGTAACCAGGGAAAAAGGATCTGCTTGCGAAGGTCAGACGTTTCATTGTAATTCATAGACTCCAGAGCGACAACTTTTTTTTTATGCTAGAGGCGGACAAACGAACAAGCGAGTCAACTGATGGAAAGTAATCAACGCCGTCCATGAACATCTGCGAATTCAGAGATATCGCTAATGTGTTGCCGCCCTTTTTAAATAGTTTTGGACTATGTGGTTATCTCAAACATCTGTAAACACTTTCCCTTAAAAATCTGACCATGGAAGTGCAACGCTTCGGCATGAATGGGCCGGCTCGACCGGAGTGATACCATGGCGTCAAAGAAAGCCGGCGTGAAGCAGCATTGTGCTGTGTTTCGCTGCGTGAGTGAGGCGTGAGTGAGGGTAATCCGGAGGAAGGGGGGCTTAAAGGTTGGCAGTGCACTTGTGACTCCACTGGTGTCGCGGGTGTCCATGGGTGGCGGCAATGTCCTACCACCAAGTGATCCGTCTGCTCGCCAGCCACTTATCACATCAAAAAAAACTCATATTTGCCACAATCATTTGGCGGCGCTAGTATCGCCTTAAACTTTGTAGGCACAAAACTTGTAAAATAAAATACGGTATTTGTTTTCGAAAAAAATGTACAGAACCTCACAATTTTTCATTCGAGTTATAAGCACCGTGTGATACGGCGTTGTAGAGTGAATGTAGATACCTTGGTTAGTCGAGAATGACCTAAATCTCGTTTTAAACTTCCATTTGGACTTAAAACACGAATGCTTTGCACTAAGTGGAAGAGTTCACTCATAAGGCATGGAAAGTGAGTTTTTGAGTAAATGTTTAGGTCTTTTTCATAAACTAGGGAGCAGGCAAGCAGGTGGGATACCTGATGGTAAGCGATTACCCTCGCTCTTTTTTGTGGGAAAGAGAGACCGTGACCGTAGGTGAGATACGCTTCGGCGTAATAGAGCCGGCCCGACCTCAGTGATACCACAGCCTTAAAGAAAACCGGTGCTTTGTTTCGTCAAGTGGGGGCACCGAAGACCTGATTCGGGGTAAGAGGAAAACATTTTTGTGGTCCACTTGGGACTCCACTCGTGTTGCGGGCAATCGCTTTCCATCAGGTGATCAGGGCCCACAGTGTCCCACTGTAGGGCAAAGACCTACCTACTCTTTTCCCATCTCTCCCGGTCCTGGTCTGCTATGGACCAGTCTTGAAGGAACGCGTCGAGTTCATCTCGCCACCGTCACCTCGGTCTGCCGCGGGGATGCTTAACATTTTGGGGCATCCATTGCCACTTATTACATAAAAATATATGCATACATAGCGCGGACGAGGCGGGTCGTTAAGTGGAGACCGTGAGACCACACCAGACCGCGAGGCCGCCCACTCAAGCGATGGACTGGCGACATCAAGGAACACGCGGACGTAAAATGGATGGCCAAGGCGTCTAATCGCTATGCACGAAACAAGATGGGAGATGCCTATATCCAAAAGTGGATTAGTAATGGCTGAAAATGATGATGATACATAAAAATAGAGGATCACTTGAAGGTAAAGTGCCGTGTGATCCCCGGCAGAGTAGAATAGGCCACCCTCACTCTTACCGAGGTGTCGTAAAAGGCGACTAAGGTAAAGCTGCTGGCATGATCATCAGCACCCAGAGAAGGAAAACTCTGCGTTTATATCAAAACCCTCGCCAACCCGTCTGCCAAGCGTGGTGAGTAGGCAATTACCCCTCATGTGATTGAGGGAGGCCCGTGCCCCAGCAGTGGGGACTTAAATGGGCTGATGATGATGATGACTTGAAGGTAAGCTGCCAACCAGCAAATGCTGTGGAAAGCGCAGGGTGGTGAACCATCAGCCATCTAGATGGAACTGATGGAATCCCTGGTTATGGCTGGTGGTAATCAGCTGTGGGTATCTGAACTACTTATCGGAACACTCACCTAGGTAGACCTTAAGACCGTACGCCTCTACATTCATCCATGCATGATCCATTCGTTCTTTGACTACCCACATTCAGCACGCACTAATAGGAACGAGTTTTTTTTTGTGCTAATGTGATCCGTCTGCTCGTCTGCCGAGCAGATGGATCACTTAAAGATAGCCATTGCCGCCGCAGACACTCGAGTCACAAGTGCGCTGCCCCCAGAGGTAGGTTCTCCGGTTCTCTCGCTCATTCGCCAAAATACAGCATAAGTGTGCTCTGGTATCGCTCCAGTTGCGCCGACCTATTCATGCCGAATCTTGCCTCTACCACGGTCTAGTGTGTCTTAAAGTATGTCTTCCGAAATACGAGACTTTGTAACATTTTTTTATAATAAGCAAACTGTTTTATTGAAATACTCATGGCGATAACAGTTTATAGCAAGTTTTGAACAAAGTTTCATCGGCGATAGTTGAAGTTCGGATAGCCACTTAAGCGAACAGTTTTTACTCGGCAGTTATTAAAGTTACTTTCTCCTGGATGTAGCTATTTTGTTTTGGACGCGGACGGGCGATTATTTTTAAGGTTCCGTGAAGAGATACGTTCACAAGTATTGAAGTAGGCGGATTTATTAAAAGAAATATCATTTGAGATGTTCTTTTTTGCAACCTGTGCGGATAAAGAATGGGATCAGAAATGGCGGCGCATCTATTCACTTCTCGCTCGCACACTATTTGCGTCTATACTCGCACTCGTGGGGTGCTACACCACTGTCTCGTCACCAGAACTCGTATAACCCAACGGTTTTCGATTCTACGGTTGAAATTATGACTATGGTCATATCACTATTCACTTCTCTTTAGCTTGCTGATCCAGTGCGCTTTCTCTCCTCCTCATTTTAGTGTGATTCCAGTTGCGTCCAAAGCTGTCGCTTCGGAGCCTAGGATACTCTTGAACCATAATCCAAGATTCAAGTCTGGTAATTACAGTAAAGCGAATGACGTTTGACCTTCACAACCCTTAGACAGGAAACCAGACTAACTAGATCACGTTGACACGTTCAGAATCATCTAAAATATTGTAGGTAACCACAATGATCGTTGATCGATGATGCGTGATCGTATCAGAAATGATGAGATCCGCTGGAGAACTAAGGTCACAGACGTAGCCCAAAGGATTGCATGCCTCAAGTGGCAATGGGCAGGGCACATAGCGAGGAGAACAGACGGCCGTTGGGGCGGAAAGGTCCTCGAGTGGAGGCCACGTACAGGAAGTCGAAGCCGTGGCAGGCCTCCTACAAGGTAAACCGACGATCTGGTGAAGATCGCGGAAATCCATTGGATGCGGGAGGCACAGGACCGATCTGTGTGGAGAACATTGGGGGAGGCCTATGTCCAGCAGTGGACGTCTATTGGCTGAAATGATGATGATGAACATCGCTGGGGCCTGCGGCCTCTCGGTAAATTGTCTCCACTCCTTCGTGCAATATGTCCAAAATATAACGCGTAACTAATGGTAAAAATATGTATATATTTGAAAAATCCAGTTTTTGTTGCTCGTATTCGAACCACGACCCCAGATTGAAAGGTGCTATATCCACTACGTTACCATTACTCTCCAGTGCACTATAACATTAAAGACAATCGTTTTTACTTCTAATACATTAGAACCTAAGCTACTCGAACAAATTCCTACATCATTTATTAGTACAAACTCCCGTTCAATTCCTAAATTAAATTCAGTGGGTTTCGCCGAAAGAGCTTGTAGGTAAAACAGCCCTGGAACTAAATCCTTTTAAACTTACCGAATACTTAAGCGTCTGCTGATACTACAAGTTCTAGCATCAGTTAGCCAACAATTACAAATGTCTGGGACAAAATCTTTTCTGATTGATTTTTTTACCTATTTTTCCAAATCACATATAGCAAAGTTAATAGACGGTTCACCTAAGGATTTGGTAAGTCTGGTAATTACAATAAAGCGACTGCCATCTGCAACCCTTAGGGCTGATTTTTTGATCCGTAGTCAAACTGAACTGTAAAATCAAGTAAAGTATCAGCCTATAAACTGTCCCACTGTAGGGCAAATCCTCCATCATAGAAATCAAGTTATCGCTACTATGATGGGATTAGGCTTAATGACCACGCTTGCCAAATGCAGATTGGTGATCACAAACCCGAGCTATATTCGAAAAATACTTTTCGCTCGACCTGGGAATCGAACCCAGGACCCCGAGATCATGGCCCGGTACTTAAACCAATAGCAACAAACTGAACTGATTGTTTAAAAAAATAACCAATGGTCAAATTATATCGCCAAAATTGAGCCATAGTTAGCTTAACTAATAGTTAAATTACAAGGAATTACGACATTTTGACGCTGTCATTTTGACTATTGGTTAGACAGCTATCATCATCATCATCATCATTTCAGCCAATAGACATCCACTCTGGTCATAAGCCTCCCCCAATGTTCTCCACACAGATCGGTCCAGTGCCTCCCGCATCCAATGGATTTCCGCGGTCTTCACCAGATCGTCGGTCCACTTTGTAGGAGGCCTGCCACGGCTGTGACTTCCTGTACGTGGCCTCCACTCGAGGACCTTTCCGCCCCTGTCTGTTCTCCTCGCTATGTGCCCTGCCCATTGCTACTTGAGGCATGCAATCCTTTGGGCTACGTCTGTGACCTTAGTTCTCCTGCGGATCTCATCATTTCTGATACGATCACGCAGGGAGACTCCGAGCATAGCCGAGCATTTTCACACATTATTTTCCCTCAATTAGCCGACAATGGTAAAGATCATAAAGGATATCTGGTAATTATAATGAAGCGACTACCATCTGACCTTCGCAACCTTAATACAGGAAAACAAGATGAACTGGATCACGCTCTTTGGTCGCCACTAGCATAAATAATTGCTAGAACAAAAATAAAAATATGCCCGAATCAAATATCACACCTTGGTCACCCTACAAACGCGAAGTGGGTGTAAGCCGAAACGATGTAATTTGCCTAAGTGTGCCTAAAATCGAGATAATATCTTAATATTGAACAGGAACACCTGCCTTCGGAGAAGTTGCTGCGTTAGATTCGAAAAATCTTATCCCTTGGGATTCGATTAGGTATGCAGATGCTTTTGGTGTTCTTATTAGTTAAGAAGATTTTATTGTATGTAATCGACTTAGTATTCAACGAACGGGTCACGCACCTGATGGCAGGGCCATTTACTTAGCACCTTTTTTCTTAGTTCCGGAAAAATAGTTCTGCGTTTTTCGTTAGATGGAGCTTGTAAAAAGCAGATGGAACTTTAAAAAGCAATCGAGCAAGTGGTTCGGCGTGGTTTCCGTAGATGCCATAATGCATGGGGACAACGGTGCGGCGGCCTCCTCGTGTGGCCCCTTCGGTAGTATTTTTGCTCTGTTTGGAGCTGCTACCGAAGGGGTCCTGGCGTCCCTGGGCAACGGCGGATAGTAATTTGGCGCGCTCGCCATATTGCTACCCGACGGCCGACGGCTGCACACATGGAGGGGGGGTTATGGTACATAACCCCCCCTACGGACCTAGGCCGGTCTCGGTCTGGGTCTTTGAGTGGACCGCTCTGTTCTGGAGCGAGGCGTTTGGTGGGGGGTGTTCTGACACCCTGGAGTTTTGGTTGGTTGTGCGCGGACCTGGGTCTCTCACCGGCGGTTATCCGGCATGCCGTCTCTGACCGGTGGAGGCCCTCAGCATTCGCCACGAAAGTGGTTGTGCCCAATTCGTCCGCGCACTTAAGGCGGTGCAGGACCAGTGGCAGTTGGGGGGATGTCGGACGACTGAGGGCTTCAGTGCCCAGTCCAGCCCTCCCACTCTGGTCACGCTTTGTCTTGTGCCACCCCTTCCTGGGTGGAGAGTCCGCGGGCTCAGTGGCCGTAGGGCCGTGTGTTTTGGAGGTTCTGCGTCGGGTTTCTCAGCCAGAGCGGTTCGGCGGCAGTCCGGTGTTGCCAATCTTCCTGGCTCCGCATCCAGCGGAGTTGGGACTTGCGGCGGCTTCGTTTTTGAAGCCTGCAGGTTTTGTTTCCCCAACCCACTCTGCACTGCAGCCAGCAGTGTACGGGTGGGGAGGGGTACCTGCAGTCCTCCTCCCGGTGGTATTCTGCACTGCAGCCAGCAGTGTGGATGCCACTCGGGGGGCGGAGTTGGTGGGCCGTGGGAGAGGCCCTGGGTCCAATGGACCAGCGTTTTGGAAGGAGGCCGTGCTTGGACGGCCTCTGATTAGCAGAGGCCTAATCCAGAGGAGAGCCCCACACTACCCGGCCGACTCCCAGCGGCCGGGTGTGCATAAGGCGGCGCCGACCACCCGGCGCCGACGTCGGCTCCTATCAGTGGGCCGGCGGCCAACCGGGACAACAAAAAAAAAAAAAAAAAAAAAAAAAAAAAAAAAAAAAAAAAAAAAAAAAAAAAAATGCCATAATGCATTTTTACATCGCGCTAATAAAGCGTGATTCTAAAAAAAAATCGTTGTAGTTTTAAAAAAGTACATACGGAAAATAAACTAGAAATCAAGAAAGTATTGGAAAGTTTATTGTTTAGCCGTTCAGTATTGGTCATTTTCCTATAGATGGCGCTAGCACTGGTTAGCTGAATGATGATCTCAGTATATGTAAGTTACTCTATGCCTGATGGTGACCTGGATAACGTATTCCTACGTCCTAGGTAAACGACCAATGGAAGAAGATTTTCTTGGATCTTATCGGCTTAACCGTAACTCAGGTGCTTAAGCTTCCTATCTTGGAGTCAAAATGTATGTGATGTTGTGATATATTATTTATTTATTTCATTTTTATGTTATATTTAAAGAGCGGATTTCGTACCTGATGGTGACCTGGATTATAAATCATAAAATCTTTATAGTGAATCACAGGTATACATGTAATGCAGTTGCTACAATTAAGATACAATACTAGATAATAAGATAGAACAATCTTTTTCAGTTATAATTAATTAACATACCATTTCATTAACATATATACATAGATAGGTACTAATAATAAATGCCAAATTACCTAACGAATCTTACGCGTGTGTAAATAATGTAGATTAACTAAATAAAATCTAATAAATCTGCTTGCCTATGACATGAACATGACCTAGTCAATTTGATGATACTGATAATTGCATAGAACAAATTTTGTTCATAATGGTTGGTAGAACACGTGGTGGGAGGGACGTAAATGTTCACAGATACACTCTGTATACTGCTATAACTATAGCTATGACAAACTCTTTAATATCAGTGCTCGCGATCTGAAATTTGTCGCAATTTATCGCGTCGCACACTGTCGCTCACCTAGGACAAGGCTGTGTTCGTACATCCTTATCAAGCTCCAAACAAGCGCGATATGTAACCCGTTGTTATCAGGGCGTGTTTATAGTCGGCGGGTTTAATCAGGCGGACTGCGCGCTTAATATTCACAAGGCTGAGACGGAGATTTAGTACTCATGTTTATTTGTGCAATGACCTAACGTGGAAACACAAGAGGAAATTATTTACTAGGTTCTGTAGTTAAGTATATGTAGAACGTGCTGATATTTTATAGTCGGTAGATTTAAACTTCAAGCGTGAAATATTTGTTGCATTACGTTACGTTGCGCCGTAGTCGCAAGATATTTTGCAGCATTACATCGCGACATTTTCTATTTATGCAAAATGTCTTGGTAGCATCACATCGCCTCACTATTGGTGCGTTGCATGAGTCACCCAAAATTTTGGTCGCGATCCATCGCGTCGCTACTCATAGCACTCCGTCGCTCACGTAGGACCACAAGCTAAAACCTGTGCCAAATTAACTAGTATAAACGGTCAATCACTCCCTTCCACCAATGCACCCCAAAACATATAACGATGTAAATAAAATGTATTGGCTGGTACGCTAAATGGGATTCATCTAGCATCTCGTGGTAGGAAGAGTCTTTAAATTTTAATACATAATTTTATTCCTCAATATTAGGTATTTTGAAGATAAAGATAAAGATAAAGATAAAGATTTCTTTATTGGCCACAGAACACAAATCAAACATGAGTGACATAAATACAGGTTAGGTTTTTCATTTTGATAAAACTATCTAGTCAATTTTGTACAGAAAGCGTCTTCATCACAAATTTTAAAGAAGAGGTATTTGACCTTTTGTGTAACTTTTTTTTTTCATTGCGAATAATAGGCAGACGAGCATGCGGCCCATCTGATGGTAAATGGTAACCGCCGCTCATTGACAACAAAAATGCCGGAGCACAGTCATGCCGCTGCCTACCGCGAAAGAAGAACTCTTTTCAAACCTCGTTTAAAAAAGGTAACTAAGGTTTAAATGGCACAGTTTAGTGTACAGTCTACAAATGAATGGTCCGTACATCCTTATCAAGCTCCGAACAAGCGCGATATGTAAACCGTTGGTATCAGGGCGTGTTTATAGTCGGCGGGTTTAATCAGGCGGACTGCGAGCTTAAGGTGACGGGTAGGGTACACTAGCGATGCCAATCCATTTAAATTATTAGCTACTAAACCGGATCTATTATAGACGACCCGATTGGAACAATGGTAGTGAACGCTAGCCTCTGATACAAGGGTTGCGGGTTCGATCCCCGCACAGTACAAACACATGTGTGCATGAACATGTTTGTTTGTACTGGTCTGGGTGTTTGCTATGTATTATAAGTATGTATTTACAAAAGAAAAGTATTATATGTACCTATATATTTGTAATCCCACTGTTGATTCTGATATCCGTAACACAGGTGCTTGAGCTACCTATCTCGGAGTCAGATCAATGTATGTGATGTTGTGAAATATTTATAAAAAAAAAAACAATTTCGGGGTTACAACTTCTTGGCAAACACTTCATACTATTTATTAAATAACCATGAAAAAAATATTGGATCTAACGCGTACGCGAAAAACTTTTGGCCACTTTTGGCGTGAATAAACTTTTCGCGTACAAAGACGGACCCAACATTTGTGCATGGTTATTTAATAAATAGTATAAGTGTTTGCCGAGAGGTTGTAATCGAGATTTTTTTTTTAAATAGATCCAGTTTAGTAGATAAAAATTAAAATCGATTGGCGTCGCTAGTGTGCCTTACCCGTCAACTTAATCAGGCGGACTGCGCGCTTAATATTCACAAGGCTGAGACGGGGATTTAGTACTCGTGTTAGTTTGTGCAATGACCTAACGTGGAAACACAAGAGGAAATTATTTACCAGGTTCTGTGCACGCAACTGAAGCAAAGTGGTTTCTCGTTGAATTAATTCTAGTTTAGACTGTTGTGATATTTCGTAGCTGGTCGTAGTTCGAATCCGAACATGCACCTTCAGATTTCTTTAATCTATGTGCGTATTTCTTTGGTGGTGAGGGAAAACATCGTGTGGAAACCTTTTTTTTTTGCGTTGGGGGTATGCCGCCGGCCCGATGTTCAATTGGCCGACGTCGCCACCTTTCGGCAGCGCCTTATGACTGCCGGGGGGCGGACGGGTTATGTCGGGCTCTCCTCCAGTAAAAACGTTTCGGATAGTTTCTGGAACGTGTAACCGTGATTCAGTTGATCTGATTCCCCTGTTTAAGGGTTACGAAGTTCAGATGGCAGTCGCTGAATTTTAAACTTATTATTCAACAAACTCTTCGATGTCAATGTCAAGCTATATACTAAACGCAGGGACTCGCAGCAGACGGTAGAATATTTCATTATTTCATTGACTGCCTCTGTGGCGCAGTGGTTAGTAGGTCGCACTATTAAGCGTTGGCTGCGCAAGAGATCCCGGGTTCAATCCCCGGGTCGGGCCAAAATTTGTACATAAGTTTTCGGTAAGAAATTCTTAGTGGCAGCCTGGAGTCTGCAAGTTGGCGGTCTTGTACCCCTGTGCCTTGAAAAGCACGTTAAGCCGTTGGTCCTGCGCCCATTCCTCTCCGGTCGTGTCACAGTAGTGTCCCATCGGAATATGAGGGTAAGCGAATAGAGAGTGCACTTGTGTTTGCGCACACACTTGAGCACAATATATCCTGCGTGCGTGGCTGTTCGTTGACCTAGGAAATATATAGAATGCCGGGATCGTTCAGGAAAAGTGTGAAATGATATTTGATTTTCAAACTATTTCAAACTTTACCTAGTCCAAAAGTATGGACGTAAAATAATTCAATTTATCTCCCGTTTAGAATTCTACGAAAGTTTATAAACTTCCTAGTAAATTGATAAACTTACGGATCTTGTTATTTTCCGGTGACATATACAATGCCTAGGCATTCTACACAATGCCCGATTATACACATTGCCTATAACATATACATTGTTAATTATATTGTGCTGTGTTTTGCTGCGTGAGTTAGGGTACCGGAGGGCCAATCCGGGGGAAATGGGAGTTTAAAGGTTGGCAGCGTACTTGTGACTCCACTGGTGTTGCGGGTGTCCATGGGCGGCGGCAATCGCTTACCATCAGGTGATCCGTCTGCTCGTCTGCCTATCATATAAAAAAAAAATGTTGGTTAGTAAATAAAAAAAAGGTTTAGCACACCTTTGTCTATTTATTTTGTCGGTCGGTACACACTGTGGTGGCACAGCAAGGTTATGAAAGGTAAGTACGAGTATTATATCGCTCCGTCTATACACCGTCTCGGTTCACTCAAGGCTCAACCCCCGCCACAATAGAGCCCGTCTTAGCGTCATTGTTATTAATTGTGGACTAACTGCAGGATTAACAGCCGCAACGTCTCTGCTCTAAACGGTTCAGCACACCTGGTTTGCTTAGACAGGGGTAACACAATATAATAGCCAGCAGCAAAACTAGGATACAGGTCATAAAGATGTGGTTCGATCACGGTTATTTGGCACGTGGCTAGGGTCGGAACTAATGCTGTTTCGGCATAATATTTTCGGACAGAAAAGACGTTTTACAACGCCCCCCCTGTCAATGTCACTGACGTGCCTTCTGATCTTGGTCGGTCTGTAGTTTAAGTTTATTAATGTTGATAGGTCTTTCTTTCTTCTTCTTTTTTTTTATTATTTACACTTTTTTTTTGTATGATTTTGTTTGGGTTTCGTCTTTGATTATTTAAATAATCAAAGGGTTTTGTATAATCTGCCTGCCCCCATATTGCGCATCTGTTCAATTATTTATTTCTTCTTTGCTATCTCAATCTCAATTTTATGCATGCGACTGTTGCATAGATATGGAACAGATTCGCAATAATGTTATGGTAGTCGCTGAAAACCAGCGTCGGGGTTGGTCTCTTGGATCAGCACCGACTAATGCTGAGCGGCCGCCTGTTTGGCGCATACAGGGATAATGTTGTCCTACCTTTCGTTAATGATTTATGTCTAGGTTATGTTTCTAATTAAGTTTCCTTGTTTTGTATTGTGTCACATAAAGTATTCACTCATTCATTCATTCAAAACATACGACGTTTGGTCAACTAGCTCTACGTTAACGATTTTTCACACCTGGCTTGCTTAGGCAGGAGTAACATAGTATTTATAATAACTAGCAGCAAGACATCTCGCTAAACGGTTCTGCACACCTGCTTTGTTTACTGCCAAAGAATGAGAACCCTCAAATTTTAAAGGCATACGTAATGTCTTTGCATCTTTTATTCAAAACTCCACCAGTATTTACGACTGATTGTATTACTGCCAAAAAATCAGACACTAAAAAGCTAAAAAAAATGTGCAGAATTTTTTTTTTTGAGTTTCTGATATTCGGCACTGTTGCAAGTGCCATGGTCACGGAGTAACTGAAATTCTTCCGAGTAAGTTGTTACTGGCAGAAACATCTGTTTACCCTCCTTCGCAGTCTTACTACGCGCACCTACGGTACCACTGTTCACTAACTCACTATTTTCTCGGACCTGTTCTCGACACAACACTCACATTATCTGGCCGAGAAATGACAATTTGTTTAGTTTTCCGGTTATTACATTTTCGAATCACTGAATTTCAGACATTTGGCAATTGAAACCCATCCTCACGATTGAAATTTCAAAGGACTATTCTAATATCAGTGACCATGAAAGTTTAAATATAATAGTATAACGCTCCAATGACCATGTAAACGAATCTTAAGGATTCAAAAATTTCGTTCGCATGCTCGCGGGCTGAATACGAAGAGATATCTCGAAATTTTGATATTACAAGCAAAATTCCAATAAAAATCCCATTATTTGAAGCCAATGCAAATGTCACTATATTACATTGTCATTTTCTTATTTTGATCTCGATTACCTTATTCTAAACGCTCCGTGCCACAAGGCACTCAGTTAAATACCTCACCGTCTATACCATTAACGGTTCCACGTACCTACCTTCTGTATAAATATAAATGAAAAGTAAAAAGTATCAGCCTATATACTGTCCCACCAGGGCAAATGCCTCCATCATATATTAATATAATATAATATACTTCTCACAACATCTCATACGTTGACCTGATTCCATACTAAGTAGCTTAAGCACTTGTGTTACAGATATCAGACAACAGAGGAACACAAATATATACTTAAATACATATAGTACACCCAGACACTGAACAAACACAAGTGTTCATCGCACGAATGTTTGTCCAGGGTGGGGATCGAACCCAAGACCTTTGGCGTAAGAGGCAGGGTCACTACCAACTGCGCCATCCGGTCAGTCATCATAGAAATCAAGTTATCGCTACTATGATGGGATTAAGCCTAAACCACGCTTGCCTAATGCGGATTGGTGATCACAAACCCGAGCCACAGATATTATAATACTCCCGAGCAATGTTCGAAAAATTCGAAGCATACTTTTTGCTCGACCCGTGGATTAAACCCAGGACCCCGAGATCACGATCCGGTACTTAAATCATTTAAACTACCAATAGAGCATCTATAAATATAAATAACTTGTTAGTTTTAATTGGAGTTGCGTCTACTCTTGGATTCACAATGAACTCTAGAGTTTAGAGGAAACCTACGATGGAGCGAGCTTGCCCAAAAGTAGCCTATTCACTAATAAATAATTTCACATAAACGGAAAGCGAACTTAGCAATGATTACTTATCTAAACACAAAATATTATATCCTACGTATTACCCCTTCACCTTAGCGTGTAATTCCCAATTGCGTCCAAGGCAGTCGCTTCGGAGCCCGAGGTATGCTTGGACCACGATCCAGGGTTCAAAAATCCTGGTAATTACAATTAAACGACTGCCGTCTGACCTCCGCAACTCTTAGACAGGGGAACTAGATCATTGGTTACTCATTCAGAATCGAAGAAATCAGAATCGAATCAGAAAGAAATTGTAGATGAGCGATACGCAACGCCGGGAGATACCGTGCAATCGAGGTTATGTGAGCGAGATTCATTTGAGTCTTTGTGATTTCATTGATTACGTAATAGCGAGAGGTGAACAGTGAACTTGGTGTTGGAACTCCAGTTCTGCGCAACTACCAGCAGATCGGGACATCTGAGATGGATGGAGAATGACCGGGGCTTAGGGAAAATTGCGCAAGTTAAGAACTTCGTCTGAGGGTATTCACTCGTTCTATTCATGTCATACTGGAGGAAAGCTAAATCGTATATATTTCAAGTCTACATATATAAATAAAGTACAAGTCTTGCACTTTTTTTTATCAATCAATCAATCAATCAATCAGCCTATCGCCGTCCACTGCTGAACGTAGGCCTCCCCCAAAGAGCGCCAACCACCAACCACCACCAACTTTTTTTTTAATCAGCCTATAAACTGTCCCACTGCAGGGCAAAGGCCTCCATTATAGAACTCAAGTTATCGCTGCTATGATGCACTTTCAGTCTTGCAATAATTTGCGAAACATTTGGGTGGCAAAAGTTCAAAATCGCAAACAATTACTTTAAATATTGTAGGTATCTACGATTTTTGAGAAACTATCTGAGCAGGATCCCTCACGTTTTTTTCCTTCTTCGCCGAGCTCATGGTAGAAATATGCACGTTGATATGAAAAATCCAGAGGTGCATGCTCGAATTCGAACCAAGATAAACCGTATAGAAGGCACGTTATGAACCATTGAGCTCTCATATCCCAAACCGCCATACAGTCCGATCGCGGTTATATGACACGTGGCAAATATTGGAACTAATTCTGTTCTAACATGCATTGCATAGAAAATACGTTCTACAACGCCTCCCTGTTAATGTCACTGAAATGCATTTTTTTTTATTTGAGAGGTGGCAGACGAGCCGACGGATCACCTGAAGGTAAGCAATTCCGCCGCCCATGGATACCCGCAACACCAGTGGAGTCACAAGTGCAGTGCCAACCTTTCCTGTTCACCCATGGGCCTTCCTGTTACCGCACTCACAAAGGCGAAACAACAGCGAGGCGCTGCTTCACTCCGGCTTCTGTGAGGGAGTGGATCACTCCGGTCGAGCCGGCAATTTATGCCTAAGCGCGCTATCCCACATTGCAAGGCCTTTAACTTGTCGCACTTGTTGTAGATGTAAAGGGTCAGAGGGTCCGTTGTAGAATAGTACTACTCGTTTTAAAAAAGAAGTATAAAATATTTATTGTATAAAAGAACAACAGGCACGCAAAATGGCAACGGTAGAGAGAG
>CM032480.1:7391227-7418190 GCA_019059595.1 Marasmia exigua | reverse complement strand
TAGGCAGGCGGTGACTTGCACTCACTAGATGGGCCCACTATAAAAAGCTACCAGGAAGCCAAAGCAAACTGCTAGCTACCAGAAATAGCAAGATGGGCACACATTGGTGTGCCCACCAGTGGGTGTGAGCAGCTCAGGGTGCGAGGGTGTACACCGCTTTCTACCCAGTGTCGGGGTTACAGGGACACTTTACTACGCACAGAGCACCAACTCTCACCAGCGGGCGATGAGGTCGTCACTTTCCTACGCACTTCTCATTATTATTATTCCCTTACATCATTTCAGAAATTCTCACTACCAGCCCGAAGTCTGGAAGTAGGCGGTCTTGTACCCCCATTCCTCGGAAAGCAAATTACGTCGTTGGTCATGCGCCTGATCTCGCTTCGGTCGTGTCACAGCTACAGAACCGACTACCATTGGAGTAACGAGTTCTGGTGTAGAGACAGTGCCACGGTAAATGTAGTGTAGGAATATCAGGCCAGGTGAAGAGTTGATTTGGGCAATGCAGCAGGAGTTGGAGGCGAGTAGCTGCGGATCCAAGGGACCAACTTTAGGCAGACATGCTGATCTTTAGAGCGATACGGAGTTTGAGGTTCGAATCCGAGCACGTGAAATCGTGAAAAGAAATCTGTGTGCATATTTCTACTATTTTTGCTCGGCGGTGAAGAAAAACATCGTGAGAAAATATGCACGTCCTGAATAGTTACTACAACATTGATTCGCAGCAAAAGACTCCCAAGAGGAAAGTTTTGCTGCGAATCGACCTGAATGGAGACAGGAAATACAGTCCAAGGTGTACCAGTTTGAGACTGATAGGAGGCGAGAGTGAAATCTCAAATGTGATCTAGTTAAAAGCAAACCGCCTCCAAATATTGTTTATAACTACGTAAACAATATCCTGACGTGTCCAAACAGCTCTCGCACATTTACCCGTAAAATAGGGTACGTAAGCCACACTAGGGCAAAACACCCGAACCCTAACTAGTCACCGTAGCCGACATCGGCCAGGGAATGATGATGACAACATTGATACTGAACGTGTTACCGCACCCAGAGAAGGAAAACTTTGCATTTATATCAAATCCCTCGCCAACCCGTCTGCCAAGCGTGGTGAGTATAGCAATTACCCCTCATGGGATTGAGGGAGGCCCGTGCCCGAGCAGTGGGGACTTAAATGGGCTGATGATGATGATGATGTGTTACCGTGGTCTGGTTCCTCTGTGTAAGGGTTGCCAGGATGAGACGGCAGTTGTTTCATTGTGATCCCAAGACTTTTCGAATCCTCGGTCAGAGTCTAACAAATCGTATGTCCAACGCCACGTAAGAAGTCTCGCGGCAAAACACGGAACTAACAGGCTTTGGCTGTATCACCATAATATTCCCCAATATGGGCGATGAGGGAGAACCGCAGGGGGTTTAAGTGGGTAGGCCTTTGCCTGGCTTCTCTTAGGGAGAAGCCCCCCGCCAAAGGAGAGCCCCACATAACCCAGCCACCCCTCGGTGGTCTGGTATGCATAAGGTAGTCGGCTCATCTCTTGAGCCGGCGGCATTCCCCCTGTGAAACCAAAAAAAAAAAAAAAGTTTCGGGAATAAGGCTTCTATAATAATCTTCAAGCGTCGTCGTCTTACACCGTCTTTACATCGTCGGCCATACGTCGTCTATCTCACTCTCGCACCTCATTCTATAATTCAATACGATTTCTTAGACAAGAACGCACTAGCAGTAGTAGTAGTAGGCCGCGGTGCGGCGTGCTGTTGCGTCAGGCCGTACATCAATATTTACATGAAACCGCCTGAATAACGCTCTGTTTTGCGGCCAGCCGTCAACCGCTCCAGTTGTTCTGGGGCTGATGTGCGGCACACCGCATCGCGGCCTACCGCTAGTGCGTTCAAAGCCTTACACGTTCCTTATCATGCATCTACCGATCACCAATCCTACACAAATATCAGATTTGAATGTTTACGGGTCACCGTAAACATTCAAATAGACTTAGGATGCCATCCATTCTATGACGGTGACAGATGCACTCCTGTCAAAGGAACTTCTTTGGTGGCAAACATAAAAGTGACGGAGCCCGCCGTCACTTTTATGTTTTCAACCGACTTCAAAAAAAGGAGGAGGTTGTCAATTCGACCCGTATGTTTTTTTCTATGTTTGTTACGCGATAACTCCGCCAATTATGAACCGATTTGAACCAATTCTTTTTTTCGGCGTATAGGTAATACCTCAAGGGTGGTCCCACTTAAATTTAATAATAAAAAAAATTTAAAAAAAATGGGGATGAACTTTTTTATACGCAATATCTCCGCCGATTATATACCAATTTGAACGTTTATTTTTTTGTTGAATAGGTATTATCAAAAGGGTGGTCTCATGCTAATTTGAAGAAAATATTTCACCCCCAAGGGTAGAACTTTAGGGGTGTACCCTTTTTCTCAGCGTAATACTCGCCAATTATGAACCGATTTGAACGATTCTTTTTTGTTGCGTAAAAAAAAATTGTTCTTCAAATTCACATGGGATCACCCATGTGATTATTACATGGGTGATCCCATGTGAATTTGAAGAACTATTTTTTAATTTTAGTTTTTTTTTGTGTTCACGCATTTGAAGTCGGTTTTATTTTTTTATCGCCAGCTAGATGTGCCGAGACCATAGGACTGTTATATTTATTCCATCCACAGATATAATCAAAGTCCAAAGTGGAACTGCACATATTCCTAAGGACGAGTTGCGCTGCTGTTACCTGCCTCGGGCTGGTCGCGAACTTCGTCGGTACATAATTAATTAAAGTTAGGACTTAGTCTGCATGTAGTTCTAATGATAGGAAATAGCGACTATCAGCACTTACTTGTCTTAAGACTGGTTTACAGTGCGCTAGCCAACCCGTCTGCCAAGCGTGGTGAGTATGGCAATTACCCCTCATGGGATTGAGGGAGGCCCGTGCCCCAGCAGTGGGGACTTAAATGGGCTAACGACGACGATGACGACAGTGTGACGAGTAACTTGCACGAGCGATAAAGAAGGTAAGTAATGAAGGTTACATTGCTCGAGTGATGAGATTGCATGAATGGGCCGGCTCAACCGGATTGATACCACGGCCTTACAGAAAACTTGTGCTGTGTTTCGCTCCGCGAGTGAGGGTACCGAAGGAGCAAACTGGAGGAAATGTCGATATAAAGGTAGGCAGCGCACTTGTGACTCCACTGGTATCGCGGGTGTCCATGGGCGGCGGCAATCGCTTACCATTAGGTGAACCGTCTGCTCGTTTGCCACCTATCCCATTATGGGAGACCGTCATACTCGCAAGCAAAACATCGCACGACTGCGAGGCGCGCGCACTCCACGCCGCTTATATTTATAACCTCGGCGCGAGAGGTCCGAGCGCGCCCTCTCTGTCTCTCCGTGGCCCTCCACATAATTCCTGCGCGTCCTCCGGAGGTAGTTCACAACTAATTTGTGATTGGCAATAAATAATGTGTTCTGATTTGTAGATTTATTTTAGCCAGTAAGATGTAGGATTAGTTTTAATATAAATAGTTGTAAGTTGTAAATAAAATCAATACGAATCTGGACTTCGAGTTTTACTCATCTCCTATTCACTAGAACACGAACCACAACACCATAAAAAAGCCGAGTCTACTGGCTACAGCAGCTCGCACTAAGTAAAATAGGCATTACTCGCACTGTTTGGATGTCACTTACGAGTAACTCGCTCGAGCAAGCTAGAAAGTAGCTCGCACGACACGCCGATTAACTGTCTACTGACTAGGCAATAGCTCGCACTGTGTAAACCAGTCTTTACTCACAATATTTGGACGTCACTTACGAGTAACCTGCACAAACGATATAGAAGGTACTTACATAGCTCGTGTGGTAAGCCGAATATCTGTCTACTGGCTAGGCAGTAGCTCGCACTGTGTAAACCAGTTTATACACGCACTGTTTGGACGTCACGAGAAACTCGCACTAGCGAGCTACTGTCAGCAATCAGGCAGCAGCTGGCACTGTATAAGCCAGTGTATTTATCTATTTCGTCATAGTGTGACTGCAGCTCGCCCTGTGAAAACACGTCTTTTATCGCACCGTTTGGACGTCACGTACGAGTCACCTGATTCACTCGCACTAGCGAGCTAGAAAGTAGCTCGCATGACAAGTCAACTGTTTACTGACTAGTTAACTACTCGCACTGTGTAAACCAGTCTTTGATCGCACTGTTTGGACGTACGAGTCACCTGATTAGTTAGAAAGTAGGTAGCTTGCATGAGGAGTCGAGTAGCTGTCTACTGACTAGGCAACCACTCGTACCGTTAAACTAGTATTCAGTCCTATAGTGGACTATATACCGTGCTTTTTTAACCGTCTTACTCTCTTATCTTGCCGTGTGGTCCCGGTAGAGTAGAATAGGCCACCCTCACTCTTACCGAGGTGTCGTAAAAGGCGACTAAGGTAAAGCTGCTGCCATGATCATCAGCACCCAGAGAAGGAAACTCTGCATTTATATCAAACACCTCGCCAACCCGTCTGCCAAGCGTGGTGAGTATGGCAATTACCCCTCATGTGATTGAGGGAGGCCCGTGCCCCAGCAGTGGGGACTTAAATGGGCTGATGATGACTCTCTTATCGAGGGCATTATGCTTGTTGCGATTGGACTGTATATAAACTTTATAACTAATAATAAAGCGCTGGGGATAGGATGCTGGTAAAAAAACACCGTTATCAGCAAAACAAAGTTTTTTTTAAACCCCCGACGCAAAAACGACGGGGTATTATAAGTTTGACGTGTCTGTGTCTGTGTGTGTGTCTATGGCATCGTAGCTCCCGAACAAATGAACCGAATTTGATTTTGTTTTTTTTTTGTTTGATAGATGAATAAGGGGGAAGTGTTCTTAGCTATGTTGGATAAAAATCGATCCAAGATGGCCGCCGTCGGGGTTTTTTTAAATTTAATTTTTTTTAGTTCTTCAGATATAGAACATGACAACAACAGTAAACAAAACAATGATCTATCAAAATCAGTAAAAAAGTACAAAAACGAAAACTATATGAAAGAGACTGGTCCAACAATACTGATGAAAACGAACATTTTCCCCTAAGGAACATAGGTTCTTATCTAGAAAAAAAAAATCACCTTCCCATACTAAAGTATTACTGATGGGTGCAAATTTTATGGGAAGACATTTTTTTTTTTTAAGATTTAGACCCTATGTTCCTTGGGGGAAAATGTTTGTTATCATCATCATAATGCCTGCGTTATCCAGATAACGCAGTCAGACTGTTAAAAAAGCAGGGTGTATAGACATCCGCATTAAACAATCTATTAAAGTCTAACTACCACACTCAGAGTCGTTGGTTAACTTAGTTGGCTACTTAAGAAAAAAAATAGACACTTATTTTGATACGCATACAGACTACCGATACTAAAGTTAATGAACATTAAATGACGTCTCTGAGTGCGGCCGTTAGACAATAATAGTAGTGATGACTTGATTTCTATGATTGAGGCCGTTGCTCTGCAGTGGGACAGTGTAATATATTTTCATTTTTTCAGTTCGTGATATCTATAGTATGCGATAATTTTTTCTTGATTTTTTTTTTGGAATTCACGTTTTACGTTGGTGCCTCAAAATATTTTACATGTTACGCAAAAATACCTCTACCGCTCACGCCTCTTGTAGACACGGTTCGTGTGGACACGGCTCCGTGTGGACACGGTTCGTGGGAACTCGGTGCGCTCCGCCGGTCAAAGCACAGCGTGAACAGACCAGGCTCTTGAATAAACTATGCGTTCGGCATTTTTCTCGTCAATGAATTTAAACGAGAGGTCTACAACTTAGTTTTATTGGATTTTTTTTCATTCTTTTATGTGAGAGGTGGCAGATGGGCTGACGGATCACCGGAAAGGTAAGCGATTGCCGCTGCCTATAGACGCCCGCAACACAAGCGTAGTCACAATCAATTTATTATTCAATAAGCAATTGAGACAATGCACCGTAATTGTTGGAACTTTTTATGTAATTAATATCTATACTTACTTTTGTCGGCGGGTCTGCTCGCATTAAGTTCGGGGTAACACGGTTCTCCTTTAAAACAAAAAAACATCACCAAACCGTGGTAAAGCCCCGTTTCAGCATGAATGGGCTTGACCGGAGTGATACCACGGCCTCACGGAAAACCGGCATGAAGCGGCACTGTGCTGTGTTTCGTTGCGTGAGTGAAGGTACCGGAGGCCTAATCCGGGGTAAAAGTTGGCAGCTCACTTGTGAGTCTATTGGTTTCGCGGGTGTCCATGGGCGGCGACAGTCACCATCAGGTGACCTCGTCTGTCACCTATCACATACCATAAAAATATTTTTTTTAGTCACAAATGGTCCGCATGTACCAGTTTTTAGCTTTAATAGTGCAGCTCAGTGGATAAGAGCACGCTTTCCATACGGGGGTGGTGACCCCCGTATGGAAAGCGGTTCGATTTAAACCCGAACATGAATCTCTCGATTTTTCTATTTTTATTTTATTTTATTTTAAATGTGAATATTTCTACTATTAGCTCAGCGGTGAGGAAACCTGGGCGTCTCGGATATTTTCTCGAAATTGTGTCACTCACACATTAGCGTACTCTCTGATTTCGCGGATGTTCATGGGCGGCGTTGATTACTTTCCATCAGGTGACTGACTGGCTTGCTCATTTGTCCGCCTCTTGCATAAAAAAAAATCTAGATAGTTGAAGATGGAACTTTTTTTATGCTATATATTGCCGGCCTTTTTAAAAAAGAGTACGCTCTTCTCTTGAAGGTCCCTAAATCGTAGCCGTCGGGAAATACTCCTGCAGCCAAACCGTTCCACAGAACTAAGGTAGGTACGTGTTGAAAATTCCGCGAAAAACGCACAGTATTGGATCGCCATCCATCAAGATGATGGGAATAGAATGACAATCGCTTGCGAATGGTTCGATGTAAGAATTCAGCTGCAGGGAGTAGATGAAACAGTTCCTCAGAGCACTCCCCATGATATATGCGGATTAGAATGCTGAGGGAGGCTATACCCCGCCGCATTTAAAAACATCAAGCCAATTCGTCGCTCCATTTCGCCCTCAAAGATGGACAAACAAACAAAGAGACACACCCACTTTCCCATGTATAATATTAGTATGAATCTTCTATCTTTATTACATTATTTTTACCTATGGGTATAACGTATTTATAAACTGCGCAGTCACACTCCGCTGATCAAAGGGACCGATTCCGCGGAATTAGGAATTTTCGCTACTAGAAAACCATATGGGTATATCTTCGAATATTTTTTGGGATGGATGTTGAATAAAATAGTATCAAAATACCACCGGTACATGGTAGAAATACCAAAAGTCTGCACAAAGAGATTTGAATCCTGTTTCCTTATTCGTACAGCGAAACAGTGGAATCAGCTGCCTGAGGAGGTGTTCCCTAGAGGCTACAATTTGGGGGTTTTCAAAGCGCTTGTGAATAGGTATCTTCTAGGTAATAGTGCTACATCTTAGACCATATTATCACTTACCATCAGGTGAAATATGGCCAAACGCTTACCTATCTAATGTAAAAAAAAAAAAAAAATAATCTTTATGCTCATATGCTATTTCAAATGTCGTGGAGCCATTTTTTTAGTATGATTTTTCTGGGTAAAGCATTTTTGTTGCAATTTATTCTTAAGTAAACAATGCAATTAAAGTCTTCGGGTGAGACTCGTACCCACGATATTTTCCTAATCGGGCAACTGCTTTACCGACTAAGCTACCGGAGATTAGTATGTCGACAATTTTTTTTAAGTGCTTTTTGCTTCGCCGTGAGCCGACGATAGTGACATCAATATTTGTATGTACAGTCAACTCCAAAAATATGTAAACACTTTAGGACGTTGTCACAATATATAATATAAGAAAGTAGACCTCTACTTTCTTAAAGTGTATACATATTATTGGAGTTGACTGTACCTACAAATATCCAGAGAAATATTGTTAGAAATATTTTACCACCAATTAAGATGAAACTGCTTAATTAATATGATTTATTCATTGGTTTCATATATTAAGTGATCACAAAAAGGTTATTTATTTATTTATTCAGTCTTGCACCATACATATAATATTAAAGTTATAGAAACATCATCATCATAACTAATTACATATACATGGACCCTGTTAGGGTATGGCAAGAGGTAGGTACGCATACGGATATACCTAATATTATACAATAAATTATTTGACCGATTAGCCGTGTGGTCCCCGGCAGAGTAGATTAGACCACCCTCACTCTTACCAAGGTGTCGTAAAAGGCGACTAAGGTAAAGCTGCTGGCATGATCATCAGCACCCAGAGAAGGAAAACTCTGCATTTATATCAAAAACCCTCGCCAACCCGTCTGCCAAGCGTGGTGAGTATGGCAATTACCCCTCATGTGATTGAGGGAGGCCTGTGCCCCAGCAGTGGGGACATAAATGGGCTGAAGATGATGATGATGATGATTATTATTTGACAAAAATATCTCTGTTTAATGTATTAATATTATTATTATAAATATATAATAATACTTAAGACTGTACAATTCCAATTCTTTCTATTACATAAGTACATCTATTTTATCATCGAAAAATTCCTTGACACTTTAATACGATTTTTGAAAGAGTAATGATTTTAGTGATTTTTTGAACAGGCAAATTTTTTCTTGGCGTTTCAGATTGTCAGGTAATTTATTGTGAATTCTGGTGCATCTATATTGTGTGCTCTTTCTATACATTTCTTATCTAGGGAGAGCTATATTATATCTATCTATCGCGGTGAGGGTTTTTATCGTGTTCAAATAGGTGTAGGTTATTTTGGATAAATGTGGCTGCTCCTAATATGTAAATGTGGGAGAGCCACGCTTAGGCATGAATGGGCCGACTCGACCGGAGTGGTACCACTGCCTCACAGAAGACAGGCGTGAAGCAGCGTCTGCGCTGTATGAGTGAGGTTACCGGAGGCCCAATGGGGGGAAGGGGAAAAGGTTGGCAGCGCACTTGTGCCTCCACTGGAGTTGCGGGTGTCCATGGGCGGCAGAATTGCTTACCATCAGGTGATCCGTCTGCCCGTCTGCCACCTCTCATATAAAAAAAAAGATGGACGGTAAGGTTAGCATTTTTTCTGCCTTTTTTCTATTTTTTTTATTTGTTTTGTAAGTTATGTCTGATTTCGTGGTTTCCTGTTGAAATAGAAATATTCTCAATGTTCTATCCTCAAAATTATTACGTAAGGGTAAGTATTTACGTAAGCTGTCTACATCATCCGGACAATCGGGAGAAATGGCTATAGTATTTTGATTGAAGAGATAGATATACAATTTTATGTCTAAATTTGGATTTACGTTTCATCTACATAATTTTCTACTGATGCCTAACCAATGCGAACGAAAACCGTCTTCAACCTTCGTTACCAAAAACAAAAATAAGACTGAGACTAACTAAGGGCGCGCAGAGGTGGTTCTTTTTTTTAAAATAAATATTTCACAACAACACATACATTGATCTGACTCCGACATAGGTAGCTCAAGCACCTGTGTTACGGATATCAGATTCAATAGTGGGACTACAAATATATCTATACAACCTGTGCGGATAAAGAATGGGATCAGAAATGTACTATTCACTTCTCGCTCGCACACTATTTGCGTCTATACTCGCACTCAATAGGATCAGAAATGGCGGCGCATCTATTCACTTCTCGCTCGCACACTATTTGCGTCTATACTCGCACTCGTGGGGTTGCAGCACTCGCACTCGTGGGCACACAGGTTGTACATATAATACTTTTTTTTGTTTAAATATATCCTTATAATACCTAGAAAACACCCAGACCAATACAAACAGACATGTTTAAGCACAAAAATGTTTGCAAAACAAAAAAACACAAAAGGTGGTGGGATATTATTCCAGCAACGGCTGAAGGAGCCACGGAAAGCCATGGTGCGATGCTGAGGAGTGACAAGGACGTGACTGCATCCTCTTCTTTGGAATCTACTCCGGTCCTGCGCCCAACGCAGTTAACTAAAGAGATACTTTGGCCTCCCAGTTGTGATAATGCCGAACAACATAGTGGCTAGATGTAGTTTCCTCCGTGCTTCTATCTTCAGAATATTAGCATTATTTAGATATGGTGTTATAAGCGATCGCGGGGGCACTGTGAAGCGGAATCTGGCACATGCATTTTGTACCCTCTGTATGAGTTTTGATGTTCTGGTGAGGATGGAGGGTCCGTACACAGTGTCGCAGTAGTTTAATTTGCTTAGTAGCTCAGTTTCTCACACATTCTACGATTATTCCAAAATATTCTACGATTGTAAAGATACCATTAAAAAATCCTACTGCGCCTCAATTACTATGACATAGAATCTCTGTTGAAGGACGGATTTTTACATTGAACCTAAAGCACGCACCCTAATCACTCAGTTGTTCACTCACACACACGCACGCACGCACGCAGATTTCGCACCTATGCCACCTTTAGAATGACTTCACCATTCACTATAGCATTAGAGTTTGTGTCATAACTGGCAAGTCTTGTTATGTTTTTTGGAGTTCCAATCAACATGAAACGCGCTCTGTTGGTCTAGTGGTTTAAGTACCGGACCGTGATCTCAGGGTCCTGGGTTCGATTTCCGGGTTGAGCGAAAAGTACTTTTCGAATTTTTCGGACATAGCTCGGGTTTGTGATTACCAATCCGCATTTGGCAAGCGTGGTGACTAAGCCCAATCCCATCATAGTAGCGATGACTTTATTTCTATGATAGAGGCCTTTGCCCTGCAGTGGGACAGTTTATAGACTGATTAAAAAAAATCAACATGATCTGTGACTTCTTGGGGTTGAGAACCAAACTGTTGGCAGTGCACCATGCAGATATTCTGCCTAGGTCGGAATTAAGCATACACACTGCACTATCATAGTCAGTTTGTACGCAAGGGAGGTACATCTGCAGATCATCTGCGTACAGATGAAAGTGACAGTGCTTGATGCATTTTGCTATATGCGCGCTATACAGGCTGTACAGGATCGGGCCCAAAATCGAACCCTGAGGCACTCCACGGTTCACCGGCTGAAGTTGGGATTTTATGGTTAGCTCATTTGTCTGCTTGAGCTCCACATACTGTCATCTATTCGAGAGGTAGCTGTGGAACCATTTCACCGATCGGTGGTCCACACCATAGAACCTTTCCTTTGACAATAAGAGAGCTACATTTAACGAATCGAAGGCACGTGAAAAGTCCAGCAGAAGCAGCAATGAGGAGTTTCCTTTATCCTGCTGGGTATCGACCACGTCAGCTAGTGCAGTTGCCGTGCCATGATCTCTCCGAAAAACCGACTGGAAGTGTGGTATAATGTCATTCCGCTCAAGGTCTTCAGTAAGCTGATCGCACACAACCTTCTCTACGATTTTAAACAGATATGGCAAAATACTGATGAGTCGAAGATTTTGATTTGTTTTGGGGCTTGTGGTTTTAGGTAGAGGCTTGACAACTGCGATCTTCCAATCCTCCGGAAACACCCCATCCTGAATGGAGCGATAAATTAAGGTGGTGATGGCATTCAGTGAGTATGGCAGAGTAAGTATCACTATCGTACTATAAATGGTACTAGTCAATGCGACAACTGACATTACGGGGAAATTATTCAAAATAGATCCGGTTTAGTAGCTAACAGTTTAAATCGACTGGTGTCGCTAGTTAGAGCTACCCGTCGCCTTAACAGGGGAACCAGACCAACAGAGTCATGGTTCCACGTTCAGAAACTATTCGGAACATGTAGGTCTCCTCACGATGTTTTCCCTAACTCTTAAAAAAACACTAATATCCCCAATTTTCGGTAAACTCAACACTAAAGTATCTAGAACTCCTCGTAGACTCGCAGGTAAATAAAGTGTTTCGATATATAAAGGTATGTAAATTATTATGTTAATATTGTTATCCCGGTAAACACAGCCAGCAACTCTCCCGGCTTGTTTATTGGTAACTAAAATATCAAGCAAGCAGCATCAGGAAATAGCAAATGAAGACAACTTAGTCGGTCTGGTTACCCTGTCTAAGAGTTGCGAAGGTCAGCGTCATAACAATAAATCTTTATTTGAAACTAGTGGCCCGCCCTCACTTTGTTTCGGGACGTTAGTTCCGCTTAATACCAACAGATGGCGGTAGGTGTCGATTACATCGCGCAAGCGTTTCGTATTTTCGGATTACCTATAAGCATTGCTGCTCTCTGTATGATTTACCTCTTTATTGCCAGTACAAATATATAATATCAATTTTACAAAAAAAATAAAATACTACGTTAATAGCTGCAGTAGTCAGACACTGCACCAAAATTGCTAAATCCTAAATCATGTAGCAATGATAGTTCAGTGGATAAAACGTGAAGGCACACGAAATATCGTAAGTTCGTATCTGAGGTGCGCATATCTATGGATTTTTAAAAACTAAATGCGTATTCTTATTATTCGTTCGGCGGCGAGGAAAAAATCGTGAGGGAGCTTGCATGTTTCGGATAGTTTCTCAAAATTGCGGATATCCTCAATTGGATATAAAATGATTCGCAACGTATAACCATAATCATCACCACTTACCATCAGGTGTGCCGTCTACTCGTTTGTCCGCCATAATTAAAAAAAAAGAAAGACATCTAGTTCACCAGACTCCCCAAATACGTGGGCGAAGCGCCAAATTCTCAAAAGTGACAGCCGAGTATTGTAACCGAGAATTGCACGCTAAGATTTAAAAATAACCATGATCCAGTTTATCAGGTTACCCTTTTTGGAGTAGCGAAAATCAGGTGGCCGTCGCTGCATTATCCGGATCGAAAGACCATAAAGAAAGGCACCCTCGAGGTCCAGGTAGGGAGATGGAGGAATAAAACCACCGGTTCCGACTGATTCACTTCGCGTATGATAGCTCTAGACATGTGTAACTCAGGAGTGATTGGGACTAAAAGATGTACATCCTTGCAAAAGATTTAATAACTCCGTAATTCCTTTGCTTCCTTTATAACTCTTTACATCTTTAACCCTCTGATGTGAAGATTGATTTTAGGAGGATGAAGTCCGAACCAAAGTTTACTCATTTTGACTAATATTTTAGAAGATATGATTAATTCAATAAAAATATGAAACACTTCTTTTGAAATTGCATATTGATATTTTTATTTTATAAATAAATCTTCTGTGAAAATGTGCATCAATCCAATCACATCAATGCGTCTTTAAATCTTTTCAGTCTTAGAGTTACAGAGTTATTAAGGAGTTAAAGATGTAAAAAGAGTTAATGAGCGAGATTGGTACCACGGATCGTAAAGGAGTGAGTGAAATCGTTATAGCAGGATTGTGATTGATGAGTCGAAAAGGGATGGCATGATTTAGAATGCGTCGCGCATTAATCTGTATATAAAAAAAAACATTATTAGAGAAAACTGACCTGTCACTGTTGCAATAAAGTATAAAATTATTTATTTGTATTGAATTTATTAGATTGGATAAACACGTCGATGAGACAACCCATCACATCATTCAAGTCTTTTTAGTCTTTTGAGTTACGTAGTTAATTGGGAGTTAAAAATATAAAAGAGCGATATAACTCTTCTCTTCAAAAGAGTTATAACTCCTTTTTCTTTTAAAAGATTTGTTCTGCGCATATCTAGATAGCTCACTGGGATCCGAATTCGAACTGACGAAGTCTCGGAGGTATGCTCACGGCCCCGCAAGGGGTCGGGAGAGACTCTGCTGGGATTATTTCCCATCTCAGTGGGGTCACTCGCCGCGCATTAAAATGCGCGGGGCGTTGGCGCGGCCTAGTTTTAGGCCTGGGTGTCGGGTCCGGGTAGTCACATCCGGTGGTGGGCTTCGCCCCGCTGACGAGTCCGGGCCCCACCGGCATAATCCCAACCCGCGAGGGATGGGACGTCCGGTGAGCGGTCTCGAGCCAGCGGGGGGCTTGGTGTCATTGTCCGTCTATGTATCCGCCGGGACTAAGTCCCGCGGATACGGTCTGTCGGGGGGGCGTCGGTGGTACGGCGCAATCTCGCGCAAGTGGGCAAAGGACGACTGCCCCGCGCGGGCAAACATCCTGGCACTCAAATGGCCGATGAAGTCATCGAGGCTCTCCATCCGGGTGTCCCGAGTTATCGTCGAGTTCCTCACGTAGCGAGGGGCCTTTACGATAGAGCGCAACGCAAGCGATTGCTGAGCTCGCAATCGCTTGCGTTCAGTCTCCGCAGTCAGAGCATACCAGGCCGGGGCGGCGTAGGTAAGTCTGGTGCGAATGTACGTCTTGTAAACTCCCAATTTCGCACGTAGCGGGATATTGGACGACAAGACGGGACTCAGGAGAGATCGAGCAGCACGGCATAGCGCCACGGTGTTGCCAACGTGGGCAGCCATTTTTAGATGCCGGTCGATGGTGACCCCGAGGTACTTGACCTGTGGGGACCAGGCGATATTGCTGCCGAGCATGGTGAGCGGAGGCGGAATCCTCTTCCCACCAATGGCTATCGCCTGGGTTTTCGCCACGTTGACCGACAGTCTCCAATCCTTTAACCACTTGGGGAGGGCGTCAAGAGCGCGCTGCATCTTAACTGCAGCGTGCTCCGTCGTGAGAGACGAGGTGATAAAGGCGGCGTCGTCAGCGTAGAGCGCCAGCGTGGCCCCGCCTGCCACCGGGATGTCGTCCGTGTATCTGCCGTAGCAGATAGGCGAAAGACATGACCCCTGTGGCACGCCGGCCCCGACCGGTCGCACAGTCGATAACGCACCATCCACTATCACTTGGAAGCTACGTTGAGTTAAGAAAGTGGCAATGGTCATCACCACTCGTCGTGGTGCCGACGAGGTAGCTAGCTTATAAACGAGCCCTTGGTGCCAGACTCGATCAAAAGCTTTCTCCATATCTAGCATCACGGCTACAGCACGCTCCTTCTTGTTTAGCGACGCGGTCAGACGGTGCATCACCCGAGCCAGCTGTTGCGTGGTCGAGTGTTCGGCTCGAAAACCGAATTGCTCCTCCCGCGGCACTATGTGGGGCACTAGATGGGGGAGTATCAGCCTCTCGAAGACCTTGGATAAGGTCGAAAGCAGGGTGATCGGGCGGTAGCTATCCGGCCTGAGAATATTTTTCCCCTGTTTAGGAAGCATGATGACCCGGCCGAGTTTCCAAGGGGCGGGGAAGTGGCCGGTACGGAGAATAGCATTGAAGAGCCGCGTCACCGCCGCGATCGCTCGCGGAGGTAAGTGGCGCAGCGCTTCATTGCTAATTCCGTCCGGGCCTGGTGCTTTCCGCAGCTTGGTCCGCCGGATCATCCTCCAAACCTGCGCAGGAGAGAAGAAAATGGGCTCGTCCGTCGGTCGCAAGGGGGGCTCGAAGTATGCCCTGAGGTAGCTCAGGACATAGTCTGTCATGGTGTCATCGTCTGCTGGCGGATTCGGCATGAATTGTGTCTCCAGGTGAGCCGCGAAGATCTCCGCTCGGTCCTCTGACCGGTAACGGAGGGATCCGTCCTCGGCCAGTAGGGGCCTAATCGGAGGTGGCTTCCTGGAGAGTTGCCTGCACAGGCGGTGTATGCCCGGCCAGTCGTCGCCGGCTCGGTCGACGGCGCGGTGCCAAGACTCGGTTGCAGCTGTCTCCAGCTCCTCCGAGATCGTGGCCGCCAGCGCGTTGAGCTGCGTTTTAAGGCGGGGGCATCTGCAGCGCTGCCATTCGCGTCGCATCCTCCTCTTCTCACGGATGAGAGAGGCTATGTGCGGCGGTGTCAAGAGGTGTGAGGGCGCAGACGCGGCGGGACGCCGGGACTCTCGCAGTGCTACGCTGATCGTAGCACTGAGGTCCTCGGCAAGAGCGTCGACGTCTACGTGCGTCTCGGGTGGGTTGCGGCGATGTGCAAGTTGGGTTTGCAGCAGTGCAGCAAATTTGTCCCAACATTGGACGAACCTGGGTGATGGTGGTGTGGTTCTGGCTACGGGGGCTGCAATGGTGAGGAGCACCGGCTGGTGGTCCGAGGCCAGGTGGTAATCCAGGACGTCAATTGACGGAGCGGCTGGAAGGCCGCGGTGAGCAGCCAAGTCAATGACGTCCGGCATAAAGGCGGCCTGGTACGGGTAGTGCGTTGGCACCTCCGGTCCCAACACCTGGTACCCGTTGCGGTCTGCATCATCGAGGAGACGTCTGCCTTGTGGGCAGATGTGCGAGGAGTTCCAAGCCGTGTGTTTGGCATTAAAATCGCCCGCGATCACCGTCGGGGTGTCGGCATCCAGCAGCGCATGGATGTCGGCCACTACGAGGCGACAGCCTGGCGGGTGGTAATAGGCAAACACACGGATTGGGGTATGGTTGATGCAGACCTCAACGCCGAGGGCGTAAGAGGACTGGAGGGCAAACGTAGGCAGCGGCTGGTGTGTAATGCCCCTCTTGACGAGGACCATTAGGCCCCGGTAGGCGACGCCGTGCTGCGAGGTGTGTTCCTCCCGGTAAGCGACATAACCGGGGAACTTAACTTTTGTACTGCTCCTGAGATGTGTTTCGTTGATGAGAGCGATATCTACCCTACATTCAGCGAATAAACATCTCAGGAGCGAGGCCTTCATGGGGGACAGCCCGTCGGCATTCCAGTATGCAATGCGTAGCGAACTATCCATGACATAGATCGACTATGCATTGCAGGATAACGGCGACTGGGTCCCGTCCCTCCTGAACGGCCAAGAGTACTTGATTAAGCACCCTTAAGGCCATGGCGACTCCCGGGTCCACACCTGTACGTTGCGCCGTTGGCGCAGTTTGTGCAGTGGTGGTTGCCCGCTTCGCCTTCGTCCCCTTTGCAGGGGCAGCGACCACGGGCACCACGGTGGACGTTGGAGGAAGGGATGCTGGAGCTGTGGCTGCTGGCTGCGGCAGCTTGCCCTTCTTCTTCTTCTTCCTCTTTTTCTTCGCTCCCGCCTTAGCGGTAGGGGCGGCGGAGGGGGGTAGGTTGGCGGCGGCCATGAGCGAGGCCGGGGCGTCTTTCTCGACGCGGGAGGTCGTTGTTGCAGGCGTCTTTGACGTCTGCATGCGGGCGACAGTGCCGGCTTTCTTCACCCGGGCTTCTTTGAGAAACACCGGGCAGACGGTGGCGTTCGCCGTGTGCACCCCCTTGCAATTTGCACACGTTGCCGGCTCGGTCAGCGGACGTGTGCAGTCCCTTGCGGCGTGTTCCTCGCCGCACCGAACACAGGCCAGTGGTCTGTGGCAGTGGTGCGAGGAATGCCGGAACTGCTGACACCGATGACATTGGGCCGGACCACGCTTACCCCGCCATGCCTCGATCCTGATGCCGGGCATATTTAGAAGTTCGGAAACTTCGTATATGGCCGGTATCAGGCCCGAGGAGCGGCGGAGCTGCGCAAAGTACAAGCATCCAGGCCGGCCTTGGCGGGCCTGGATGGTACGCACGTATTCTGGATCGAATCCGAGCCTTTGCAGGTCGGATTCGATCTCAGCAGGTTCCGTATTCGCGGGCAAACCGCGAATGGCTACCTTCAGGCTGCGCTCAGCCGGGAGGGAGTATGAAAACCAGGATATCCTGGTTTCCTTCTCCAGTTGCGTGAGGTACCGCTGAATCACGCGGTACTCGTCCGCGCTTTTCGGCAGGAAGCGTACTCCCTTTCCAAAAGCGCGGCCGTTGGGCGCGTGACCCAGCAGTACCCGCAGCTCCCGGAAGTGCGCAGCCCAATTGGGCAGCACCTCCACGATAAGCGGCGGATACTTCACCGCTGGTGCTGGGTGTTTCGGGGTGCAAGGTGGCGGCGACCTCGGAGTAGGTGTCGGAGGCTTACTTGCGGTGGCGGCGGTGGAGGCTGCCACGGCAGCGAAGGAGGGCCCGGCGGTGTCCATCGGGGACTGCTGGAGCCTCGGGATGGTCATCCGCGGTGCGGCGAACGGTGGCGATGGTGATGGCGGTTTGGCGCGCGATTGAGGCGGCGATAAAAATCGTTCCGGCCTGATGGTAGTAGTCGCGGCGGGGGCAACAAGGCGGGGCGCTTTGGCCCGCTGAGGTTGCGGCGTAGCGGCCAGCGGGATGCCAGGGGCCGGCATCGACCGCTTGGCGACGGGCGTCGGGGTTGGTGGAGGGATGGGCGAGCTCCTTGGCGTCTCGGGCAGGGGGCTGCCCGAGAAAAATTCTTCGCCTCCCAGGTCCGGGAGCGAAGGGGCCGGCGACGGGCGTCGGGGTTGGTGGAGGGATGGGCGAGCTCCTTGGCGTCTCGGGCAGGGGGCTGCCCGAGAAAAATTCTTCGCCTCCCAGGTCCGGGAGCGAAGGGGCCGGCGATAGCGGCGGAGTTTGGGCCGCAGGCGAGCGTGTCAGGGGCGAGAGGCGCGCTTGATCGGCAGCGATGATGCGGCCGATGGCTGCTTGCGCCACGCCCCGGCTGCGTTCAAACACGCGGCGTCGGATGGGGGGTTGCGGGCGGGTTGCCCGGCGGGTAGGCGCCACATGGGATGGCGATGGTGGGGGCATATTAATTTTTGTATGCAAGTCGGGAGGGTAGGCAGATATTGCGCGGTCCTACTATTACTCCATAAGGAAGCGCAGTTCGCCCTGCGATGGCCCCTGGGGCGAGCCGCTGGTGGCAGACCAGTAGCCAGCCCAGGGTCGAACCACGCGCGATTCTTAAGGAGCAATAGGGAAGAGATTGTGTCAACTCACAGTTTGGGTTCTGTTCCGATGATCAGTGTGGACCCGTGCGCAGTTGATGGGGCGAAGTCACGTCCGCTCCGTAACAAATTGACTGCCGGCCAATCCACTGACGAAGTTAGGCAGGCGGCTCGAGGTCTTAATTTCGGTAGCACGCTTTGCTAGCGCGATGTAATTATACATAGTGACATCTATCGAAAAAAATCCGAACCACCTACTTGATTGCTTTCCACAATAATTAACAGACCTGCCAAATAATGAATCACCATTCAAGTGTACCCTGGACTCCTAGACGCAACCAGGAATAACATAATGATGACCAAAGTAAAGTATCTTGGATGCAACCGGGAATCACACGCTGGTATCAACTAAGCCATAATATTATCATCCTCCAACCGATTACAGCTACGGCAGCCAATCTCCACGATCAGCCACATACGCAAGGGTGTGCGTAAACACAAGTGCACTCTCTATTTAACATAGAATGTTCATATAAACATTAGAATGTTTAATAAGTTACCTCAAAATATCATTGATTTACCTGTACATAAGTTTAAGTTGCATGTAAAAAACTGCCTAATGCAGAAAGGCTACTACTATAAAGTAGATGATTATTTGAATGATAAGGATTCTTGGACATGTTGATCTCTTCGCCTGTCCTCTAATGTATAATTCATTTCATAATTTTTCTTTGACGATTTATCTAAACGATATTGATTATAAGCATTGTATATCTTACTGTCACTGTAATCATAATTTGTATAATAATGAATATTGTAATTACCATATTATTTGAAAAGAGTAACTACTGAGTTTCTTGCTGATTCTTCTCGGTAGAAATTGACATTCCGAATCAGCGGTAGATTACATAATATTTGACATTCATAAATGTTCTGTATGGACTTAAATTAAATAAAGACATTTTTGATTTTTTTTATTTTTTTATTCCTTTACCCTCATATTCCGATAGGACACCAGCGTGACACGACCGGAGAGGGATTGGTCGCAGGATCAACGGCTTAACGTGCTTTCCGAGGCACGGGGGTACATGACCGCCGACTTCCAGACTCCGGGCTAAGACTAAGAATTTCTTACCGAAAACTTAGGTACAAATTTTTTGGTACAAATACTGAGCCATTAATATATTAGAGCGCCTGTAACTAATAATTTGACCAAATCTTGTAATCTTGATAAGGGATGACTTGGAAGATTAGATTATTATTTGTTCTGCCAAAATAGAAAACTCTATATTGTTGTTTTCTTTTCCCTGTAAATAAACTCCGGTAGAAGTCGTTTCAGTAATATACTTTTGTAGAATTAATCTTAGTTATTGGATTGGAGAGATTAGATTCAGGTGTAGTATTTTCATATAGTTTTCTATTAAATTAATAAAAAAAAAAACTAAGCATTTTACCGTGGGAGAACCAATTCGGTTTACCTCATATTTAGCTTTTAATTTGCTTCATTCTATTTTGTGTTGCATTAGACTGTATGACTTGGTATGAGGATAATAAACCATTGTAAAAAAGTTGGCGATTAAAAAGAGTAACTGGCGAGTTTCTTGCCGGATCTTCTCGACCAGAAACAACTTTCCGAGCCGGTGGTAGAATCGCATTATGTTTATTTATTTCTTTAGTATATTTTATGTATCAACATATATATGTATTAACATGTAAATTATACATAAGTACTTATAAATAGTTTTAAGTCATTCAAATGTATGACGATTTGTAAGTGCTGTGTACAAGCCTATGCAAATAAAGAATTATTTGATTGATTGATTTAATTCGGCATGAATGGCTCCGGCTCGACCGGAGTGATACCACGTCCTCACAGAAAACCGGCGCGAAGCAGCACTGTGCTGTGTTTCGCTGCGTGAGTGAGGGTACCGGAGGCCCTATCCGGGGGATAGGCGGGGTTTAAAGGTGGGCAGCGCACTTGCGACTCCACTGGTGTCGCGGGTGTCCATGGGTGGCGGCAATTGCTTTCCATCAGGTGATCCGTCTGTTCGTCTGCCTACCTGTTACATAAGAAAAAGGAAACTAGGTAAGAGTGAGGGTGGCCTATTCTACTCTGCCGGGGACCACACGGCTAATATCAAAAGAATTTACAAGTAATCATTAATATTTAGATTCATAGCTCAGTTCACCATGAAAGAGCCACGCTTCAGTGCAAGTTTAGCAGCGCACTTCTGCTTCCGCTTACCATCAGGTGATCCGTCTGCTCGTCTGCCACATTGAAAACAAAATGAAACCTACAGTCGCGTTGATGATAGCCTCCTCCTCTTATTTTGAAGGTTCGAGAACGTTACTTCACTTCACACGCTTTTCATTCGGAGAAATTCGTAATCATCATCATCATCATCATCAGCCCATTTAAGTCCCCACTGCTGGGGCACGGGCCTCCCACAATCACATGAGAGGTAATTGCCATACTCACCACGCTTGGCAGACGGGTTGGCGAGGGTTTTGATATAAATGCAGAGTTTTCCTTCTCTGGGTGCTGATGATCATTATTTTTATTATTTGATAGAAATGGGGTGAGCCCTGCGTCTCATAGCCACTGCGACCAGTAGATGATCTATTGTGGCAGCCCCGTAACCTATTACAGCACCTCATGTAGCTCCAGTTCCAGGATAAACCCGAGAATGGAGCTGATGGGGGAGCTCTTGATCTCGTCAGCTGAGATCATGTGTGCTCCCAGGTGCCGGCTTCTGCAGCGGTGCAGCGCTATGCACTCGCCGAGGACGTGGATAATCGTTTCCTCGTCCTCGCGACAGAACCTGCAGATTTTGGTATCTGTAAGGCCCATGTTGTGCAGGTGCTTATTTAATTTGCAGTGCCCTGTGAGGGTCCGAGTGAGTGCCCTAACATGTCCTCTACTCAGTTTTGTTATTTCTACAGCTCGTTTCTGATCGAACGCCTGTATCAACGCCTTAGACTGTTCTAGTCGAGGTAGTCTTTTCCAGAATTCAGTGCTTTGTTTTTTCTCCCACTCTTTTAACTCGAACCTGACCATGCATGCTGGAACGCCACTTATTGGTTCCGGTCCGAGTAGTGGGCTCTCTGCCCCGGCCTTTGCTAGCACGTCAGCGACTTCGTTGCCTCTGATATTGCAGTGTCCCGGTACCCAAATCAGATTTACAATGTTGGCATTGCCAAGCTGGTTTAGGAGCAGGACACACTCGCTAGTGAGTTTGGAGTCAAGTTCACAGGATGTTAACGCCTTGAGGGCAGCTTGACTATCTGAGAAGATGAATATCTTCTTATTCTGGAGATTCATTTGTAGACTCTCTTGGACACAGCCAATTATTGCGAAGACTTCCGCTTGGTACACTGTGGTATAGCGACCCAGGTTGGCGAATTTGCGTATTCCGCAGCGATCATTACAAAATCCCGCCCCAGATATGCCCTGCTTCCTGGAGCCATCTGTATACCAAACGATGTCATTCTGCTTAACATTTCCGGGAGTTCCAGCCTCCCAGTCTTGTCTACTTGGTAACAAGACTGTAAACCGCTTATCGAAGCGGTGTTCACGGACCATGGAGTCAGAGGGCATATCCATGACCGGAATTTTCATTAGTTCATTGTAGAGGTTTCTCATGACCCTAGAATGCCATCTCGTCCTCCCTCTGATTTTCGCTCTCGTGATAGCCATCCTCGCTTCCATCTGCACGTGAATGTGCAGAGGTGGAATGTTCAGGAGGGCATCCAGTGCTGCAGAGGGAGAGGACGAAAGCGCGCCAGTGGCTATAAGGCAGGCAGTTCTTTGAACTTTGCTGAGGTTCTCTACGCAGTTAAGTTGGTGCGTCTTCTTATACCACACACAGCAGCCATAAGTGACGATCGGCCTCACTATGGTTTTATAAATCCAGAGTGCGGCCATGGGCCGTAGCCCCCATTTTAGCCCCACCAACCTACTGCTTGCCCCCATCGCAATTTTTGCCTTTCTAGTGATGTAGTCGAGATGCTTGTTCCATGTTAGTTTTTGGTCTAAAAAGACTCCGAGATATTTGACCTCGTTGGACAAGCATAGCTTCGTACCAAGAAGTGTTGGGGTGTGTAGCGCCTCTAGTTTCCTTCTTTTGGTAAACGGGATTAAGACCGTCTTACGTGCATTGACTGTTAGCACGTGTCTCGTGCACCAGTTTTCTACTATTCGTAGGGCCCTTTGCATAAGATTGGAAATGGTGCTAGGGCATTTTCCTATGACCATTATTACTATGTCATCTGCGTAACCCTGAGTCAGAAATCTGGCTTCATTGAGCTCGCAGATGAGACTGTCAACAACCAATGACCATTGAAGGGGTGATAGGATTCCGCCCTGTGGACATCCTCTGGTCACTCTATAATGTAGGGTTTTATTCATCAACGTTGTTGTTGCAGTCCGATTTTGTAGCATGGATCCCATCCATCTGGTGGTGGTGTCGTCGATTCCACGATTCACCATACTACGTGTTATAACATCGAAGTTGGTGTTGTCAAACGCCCCTTCGATGTCAAGAAAGGCACAGAGTGCAATTTCTTTGTCTTCTATGGCTTTCTCAATTCTGTCCACCAGGTCAATAAGTGCCGTTTCCGTGGACTTGCCTGTTTGGTAGGCATGTTGTCTTGCACTCAGGGGTTTTTCAACGAGGTATGTTGCCCTGATGTGACTGTTCAACACCTTTTCCATCGTTTTTAGTAGGAATGAGGTGAGACTTATCGGTCTGTAGGACTTGGGCTGCAATTTGTCTTTGTCCCCTCCCTTGGGAATGTAAGTGACCCTCGCCCGAGTCCACGCTGATGGCAGATAACTCCAAGCAAAGCTTGCACGGTATAATTTTATCAGCGTAGAGATGATGATATCTTCGCCCCGCTGCAACAAAGCCGGGAAGATACCATCGACCCCACCAGATTTGTAAGGCTTGAAACTCCTAATGGCCCAAATTATCTGCTGGGGACGAAAAATAACGGAAGCTCTCCTCCAGTCTTCATTCCTCGGTCTCCTGTCCGGAGATTTACTGACCTGGAGTTCTCTTTCGTTATTAATGTACACGGATTCCGGAAAGTGCGTTTGAGCAAGCAGTCTCAGTGTTTCCTCCGGAGATTCTGTGAAAGATCCATCCGCTTTCCTTAGCAGGCCTAGATGGGATTCAGGTGTCTTGGATAGTATTTTGTGGATCCTGGCAGCTTGGGCAGTTTCCTTGATTGACCCGCAGAATTTTTGCCAGGATCTTCTTTTTGCTTTCCTGAGCTCCCTATTGAAACGTGTTAACGCCTTCCTGTAAGCATCCCAGTTCTTGTCTTTTTTTGCCTTGTTAAATAAGGCACGGGCCTTTTGCCTCAGATGCTCCAGGTTTTTGTTCCACCAAGGCGTGTTTCTGTTGCTCTTAGTGGTCTTGAGAGGACAATTTTCTAGATACGCATTCATTAGGCTCTTGCCTAAGTCCTCTGCTGCGGCTTCCACTTGGTCCACAGTTTTGATGTATTTAAAATCTCCAAGGTATAACCTAAGGGAGTTCCTAAAGCCCTCCCAGTCTGTTCCCTTGGGGTCACGGTAGGTGTTCGGTTCCTTTGTTCCCGAGCATAGTATGTCGTACCTAATGTGGGTGTGGTCGGACATGGACGGCTCATCTGAGACGTGCCAATTGGTCACTCGGTGTGCGAGATTACCTGAACACCAAGTTATGTCTAGTACTTCCTGCCTAGAACGTGTGGTAAAGGTTGGTTTACTACCCACGTTAAGAACAAATTGATTATTAGTGAGCAAGTAGTCAAACAGTAACTCACCTCTAGCGTTCGTGTTGGAGCTGCCCCATGATGTGTGGTGGGAGTTGCAGTCGGTACCCACCAGCAGCTGGGTTTCTCTCTCCAGACAGTATTCCACTACCGGCGTCACCTTGTTCACCGGATCCTGGTCCTCACCGGGTAGGTACATGGAGCTGACTATGAATGTCTCCCCACCTTTCCCCCCGGGTAGGTCTATATACGCTGCAACAGCATCATCTGTACACAGAGAAGGGATCGGGAGGTAATTATGCCTCTCTTGAAGAGCATGCATGCTCTTGGCCTTGCTCCGCAGGTGTTACTTAATATCTTACCTGCCGAGTTTAGCCCCATTACTGTGGTTTTATTCACCCACGGTTCTTGGATCAAGGCGATGTCCAGGTCCTCAGAGAGGAATCTTTGGCAAAGGGCAGCTGTGGCTGCCTTTGAGTGCTGGAGGTTTACTTGTATCACCTTAATCATTATGTTGTTGGGTTTGGGGATTGGGAAGGGAAGGGTTGGGAGAAAGTTTCTAAATTCGGAGGGAAGGGATAGGAGGATATTTGTGTAGGTGGGTTGTGTCTGTTTCTTACGGGGATGGGGGGGGGGGGGATTATTTGTTTTTGTTGAGCAGGTTGCTTGCGGCTTTCCTGCTGGAGTGCTCCTGTGCTAGGGTCGGTAGATTTACCGGCCTTCGCACAGCGCCTCTCTTGCCGCGTCCCCCTGCTGGTCGTGTTCGACCACCACGACCACGACCTCTGCTGTCTAGGGCAGATGGTTGGCAGGTAGTGGTGCTCCTGCCTCTCGAGGGTCCTGCAACACGACTGTTGCCCCTCGAGACTCCATGCGTCCCCCGGACGGGTGGAGGTGTGGTGCTGCTGGAGTCGGCTCCAGTTGCTCCTCTTGAGGGTTCCGTACCCGAGACCAAGTTGGAGGTACTTGGACGAGCCTCGACGCTTGCCCCCTCCTTCTTGTCCCCGGATACCTTGCCCCCTTTGACCCTTATCTGGATAAGCCAAAGTCAAGGTAGAGACGCCCCTCGCGTTTGAAGAATAGTCTCCAAGGCCGCCTCGTCGAAGGAAAAGGTCACTGTTTGACCTTTTGCTTCGGGCTTCCGGTTGACTACCCTCCAACTCGAGAGGTCTAAACCTTTGTTTTGTTTTGCCAACCTCCGCAGGATGGTACCTGCGTCGTGTTTGGCTTCCTGTATCCAGGCCGTGCCATACCTAGGCTTGGGCATATCCTCTTCGCTTACAGCGGAGAGATTAGCCCCATCCCAGGGTTTAATGTTGGGCAATTTGCGGATGAGCCACTCCTTCGAGTCCTCATCTGCGCACGCCAAAAGGATGCCACCCGAGCGCGGTTTGCATCCAATAAAGCTGGGACCGTCCCCATCATCTGAGGTGTCAATACACTTCAAGATAGCATCTTGAAGCATTTCGACCCTCTCCTGGTCCATTTTTCCCAGGGCGTCTATGATGCCACACGTGACGGACCCAGCAACCTCCTTAAAAGTAGGCTTCGAGGTGGAAGGCTCGCCAAGCTTCGGTGCCTTGGTAGGATTGCCTTGATTCGAGGTAGACGAGGTATTGAGAGGGCGCTTAGTCGCCCGCTCCCTCGTTTCCCCCTCCTCTTGGGTCCTCTGCTTAGCCTTCTCGCTCATGCGCAGTTCTAGCGCCTGCTCGAAGGTCATACCCTTCGCTACGAGCCGATAGATTTGCTTCCTATCAGCTCCAGAGAGCTTAACCCTGGGTTTACTCTCTGGCCCCTTGGTCGACGAGTCCCTTTGGTGCGTTGCACCCAGAGGGGTCGACTCCGCGTTAGAAGTACCCGGTCCATCAGTCCCAGGTGCTTCGGCAGTGATAGTATGCTCCTCAGTATCGCTACCAAAGAGCATAGCCTCAGAGGTACCTGGTACCTCTTCGGTAGAATTTAAATGGTTGTCTATAATGTCAATAATATCCATATAGTTCCCACGATAAGCTAGAGAAGTAAGGGTCCACCCCTGCAGAGCCCCGCTTGCAGGGGTAAGGCTAAATAGACCTCGATTTCGCCTGGTTTCGAGGCCCCTCCGTTCTCGACCGAACATCCCTTCGGCCATGCATCTATCGGCACGGGTCGGATGACACCTTAGATTGGGGTTTTTTAGAGTCGAGGTTAACTCCTCCAGGACATGAGGGGAAGGATAAGGTGAGTTAGGGTGGTTCGAGGATGAGGCGGGGAGCATGGGTTTGAGGTTGTCAGGAATGCTCCTAGCCTGGGATTGGGTTTCGGAGCAGCCATCTATTGTCCGGGGTAAACGTGACACCCGTTCCCGTCCTCAAGCAAAGAGGTGGGTATGGGGGAGGGCGAGCTATCCGCAACCTGCTCACCCGCTCGGTCGCATCAGATGACAACTGCGCATGTCGCATACACTGTCAGTGGTCACTGGTCCCATAGAAAGTGCATGCACAAACCGAGCTGATGATCATGCCAGCAGCTTTACCTTAGTCGCCTTTTACGACACCTCGGT